>QFET01007537.1:0-21454 GCA_003316355.1 Tuber calosporum | reverse complement strand
CCACGGTATGGAGTTAAGCATCCAGCTTGCAAAGGATATCCAGCATCACCCAAATAATAATTCCCTTCTGGAATAGAAAACCCTTTACCCAAAGCATCTTTGAAAACTCTTCCATCATGAGCTGAGCCCTCCCAACCAGGCAGAACAAAAGCGAAGTAGCAATCGAAAGTGCATGCTGCGAAGACATTTTGTGAGATTTGTCCCTTTCGATTTCTATATGCAGCAGCCGTATTTGATTGCACATGTGCTGGAATGTGAACTCCATCTATGGCACCTAAACAATCCTGGAAGTAGGGGAAAAACTTCACATTTCGCTGAATCTCATAAGAACATTCATTTTTGGGCAATTTTACAAACTCATTATAGAGTTCAATTAGGCTATCCAGAACCCTGTTGAAGTATCTATTATAAAGTTAGCTAATTGAATTACATACTAAAGCATGTAGGGAATAAAATCAAATGCTAACAAACCGGCTGACGGTATCTCCACTATGCTGAACGCGCTCTTGTACCTCACGATTTGAGGCCCCCCTTCCCACTGTCCAAACAAACATTGCTACTTGCTCCTCAACCGCAATATTTCTTGTATTTTGTAAGTGGCCACCAGCTACTAGCCAGTTACAGAGCTTGAAGAAGACATCATGAGACATTCTGAGAACTTCATAGACTCGTTGAGGATTCGTATTAGGCGATAGAAGTTCTGCCGTATATGCTTGGCCGGGAAGACTCGAAGTTCGGCAAGGTTGTGCCATTAATTGAGTGCTGATATTATTGCTTATACCATCCATGATAGCCAACAAAGCTGCGCTATTGAGAGGAATTTCATCATCCGAGTTCGAATTGGATTCAGAGTTCAATGAGGATAGGCTTTCTGGATCCGAGATGCTGACATTATATTCGTTATGATATTGATTATCCATTGCTAATCAATTGCATACTCTATTGAACAATTTTTTTCTTTTCAGTATTCTACTCATATTTTTTTCACTCTTTGATTATTACTAATACTTGAAATGCAACACTGGTAGTGATTTATTATATCCTGTTTTTCTATCTGCCCAAACCCTGGTTGAAAAATATGGCATAAAAAAATTATCATGCCAAGAGAAAAATATGGCATATTTTTTGACCTTACCGAACACCCCCTCAATATAAAAGTTTTAGATGGAGAAAAATATGGCATAAAAACGACTTTTATGGCATAAAAGTGGCGTACCGAACAGGGCCTAAATTGATTATGATAGCTACTGTTGGTTGTCCCTTGATCAAGTCTGCGGGCGGAGAATGATACCCTTTCCACACCTAGACATAGGAGAAACTGTTTTCCCAATAAATAGGCCTTGCAGGAACGGGGCTCCATGACAAGGCAGTCCTACTTAATTTCCACTGATCCTTCTCTCGCACGTATGCCGATGCCCGGCCTCATGACAACAAATACCTTTTCCGTATACATACGGACTCGGACCACACATGGAGAGCTTCCGAGCCCAAAAACACATCAAGTTCGGGACCTAGACCCCCCAGCGAGGGGAACTCTCTCTGCTCGCACGCCTCTCATAACGAAATTTTGGATCATCCAATATACGATATATGCAGATTCAGACAACAAAAAAATAAATAAAGTTGTGTTGCATTGCACTTGCTGTGGTGACGCACTTGTTTTGGCTGACTATCACCGAAGCGCCTTCGGAGTTGGACCGGCAGTCATTGAGGTCTGTAAATTGATTGACTCTTTGGCAACATATATTTTCAAGCAACTTTCTCCCAACCATACCTGTGGGTGAGCCCCTTTGGTGGGGCACGATAGACTGGTCGCTGGGCAGAAGCGACTGAGGATTAGGTGTATGAGCTCTCGACTAATCAGGAGGCAGCAAAACCCCTAAAACCTCCTACTGTAGAAGAAGGTGTCAGATAGGCAGAGCCATCTGGGGGATGTTGTCGTCCATCATACTCGACTGCTGCTGCTATAAAGACTTTTATGGGCACTACTGTCGTCTGGGCATGGGACAAAGGCGGGAGGCATATTTCGTCCACCTTGGTTTGAGAGCTGCAAAAATAATAAGGGTCTGTTTGGTTCGCGCAGTTCATGAATTGAAAACGTGTTTCGCAAAACGCATTTTATCACTGACCAATCACAAGGTCCAAATCATGCTTACATAACCTACCTTTTTGCAGTGTGATTGGTTAGTTCCAAAATGTGTTTGCAAAACGCGTTTTGAATCGATGAAGTGCTCGAGCCAAACAGCCCCTAAGCTCCGGCAGCTTCTTTTGAGATCCTACCCAGTGGCTGGGTATGCTAAAGTTGTGGCGTGTTCAAGTGTTTGATGGTCTTGGCGTGTATGGAAGTGAAACGGTCGCGTCGCCCAGCCAAAACAAATGGAAGGTGGGCTGCTGCAACTTGATTCCCCCTGGGTCAACAACATCCTTACCGCTATTTACACTTCCCACAGTCCTCCCAGCCTCAAATCGTCAACCACTTCCCCTCCACCGCCCGTCTGTCGCCTCACAGGCCCCATACCCCTCCCACCTTCGTTCTTTAACACCTAGCGATTGATCCGTTTGTACTAGTACACTACTTTGTTACAAGAGTAGTTTGTTTCTGTTTCCTGCCATGGATGAGGCATATGCTTCCCCCGATAGCGACGGCCACGCTTCACTCCCCTCTCCTACTGACACTACATTTGATCTTAATGGCATGACATCCCTCAGAATCTAGCTTCCATATTCAATGAATATCCCTAACAATTACTAGATTTACCCTTCAGGCGACGAAGAAGACAGGGTGAACATCAGCCTTTCATTATTTCTTCCTCCTTTCTCCAAACAGAGGAAGATTCCGATGACGACGATTATATCCCAATACCTAAAACCAACAAGAACGATCCAGGCTCAATCCGATCCTTGCCCCCTGTCATGGAAAGTCGTTCTAATATCCTTGCGCCTGTCAACGCCAATGATCCCAACCCACAAACACGCCAGCCAAGAAATACTTCGGATTCGCTACCAGTGCAAGAAGGACTGGACGAGAATATGGACCCGAAGGAGAACGGTATGGATGGCAAAATGCCTGTGGGTGGTAGGTCTGAGCCGGCACCCGAACCTGGTGACAATGGCGGGCCTCCGGAACCCATTGTGGTCAGGAAATATCGAGTTAGTGTTTTAGGACGTAAGGGAGATTCTACAAGACATGGTGCCCACTTCCTGAAAAGCACACAGCCATCAGAAACAGCCTCTGACACTCCCAATGAAGTTGTTTCCACTATGACCTCTAAAATCCAAACTGCGAGTCTGGATCCAAAATCTTTAATTCCTGTGCCTACAACCGGCTCCTCTAGACGAACCAGCCTGCGGAGAGCTCGTGGTAGCCCGGAAAAGATAGCCGCATCATCGCCAGCACCCCCATCTTCCGAACAGGGCACCCCAAACGCATCTCAGCACCTGGACTATCAGCAGTGGCTCAATTCGGACGAATATTGCGATGATTCCATCGATGGCAGCCGCCATGAGCAAGACGAATGTTCAACCCGTGCGGCCCGGCTCCATGGCTTACAGACCGATATGTTTGGAGGGTCTGGGTTTGTCGGAGGAGATGAGGCATCATTTGTCAGTGGAAAAGACATTGAATTTACCAGTGATGAGATTGAGATTTTGGGCGAAGAGTTTTCTAGGAATTCGCCGTTTGCTCATAAAGCTCTTCTCAAGCCATTACGACTCCCAGGAGAGGTGGTGCGCGAGAGCGCCGAGCACGACTTGAGCCTAGTATCGTCAACCCCAGAGGAATTACCTTCAACCCCCGTTTCATCAAAGCTTTCAGCCAAATCACATGAGAGCCCCACTATGGGATCAAATGGGCAAGTGAGGCCCGATAATACCCGTCCGGGCACTTCGATGGGGAGAGAAAAAACGGAGCATCTCGCAAAATCAGGTTCAACAGAAAGATCTACAGGAAGTGATACAGCCTTGACAGGAACAGGACATATTAATCCTCAAGATGATGGACTTAACTCCAGAAGCAATAGGTCGGCGCTGGCCAAGCCCACTGAGGACGGTAAGGATACAGCTCAATCTCCTGATGATCATATATCAAAGAACGTGCCAGGCTCTGCCCCACAATCAACCCCCCCGATAGCTTTCCCTCCTGCAGTGAAGGGGGATTCAAGCATCTCTACCTCTGGCCAATCTCACCTAGGACTCCTTCCTCAAAAGGAGGATCCATCTGAGCCATCTAGCAGCGAACCTACCAATTTTGGCCCACGCGCCATGGCCAGATCCGCTCCGCCAGTTGCCGACACCAACGCACCCGAGCAGCTAGGTCCCTCTAGGGACTCAAGCCCTAGCTCAGGCAAGGCAGTGATCCAGGGTAGTGACCCTGAGGCACCATCAATCCGATCACCTCGCTCATCCTCGCCATCGCTCGGGCCCGCCGAGTTTTACCAGGCTGGCGGTGACGATCCATTCCCGGAGACAACTGCCAGGAATATCTCTAGTTTTCAAGCAGACTTTTCACAATCAAAACTTTATTCGGCGGCGCTCATCGCTACCTCCACTCCTAGGAATAAGTATGAACCCGACTACGTAACAAAACTTAAGCAGAGTGGCAACGTTCGTCGGGTCTCTATGAATACCCCTCCTTCAGCATCTCCGAAATCCATATCCGCAACCGAAGTGCTCGCTCACAGCCCAAGATTCTCATCCCTAGGTAGTGGGTTCGATTTTCCCATAGAACCACTAAGGTTGTCCAATTGGGACTCCTCTGATGCCTCATTAGAATTTTCCCCTATATTGCCAATCGATAGGTCTTCCAGGAGCAATGGCGACGAACCTCCGCCAAATACAGCGAATCTTACGCCCTCGCCCCATGTTGCTGGTGTCGTTATAAAGGATGGCAAAGGGAGAGCTAGGAGTAGGAGTGTTCCGGTAGATTCTGCAAAAGGGAATCCCCGGGAAAAGCGGTTATTTGACCCCGCGAGGCTTGGGGGAAATGTTCCTGAAGAAGCCGGGTATGTACCCCCTTCTATCTAAATATTCGGTGCCCATGAATGCTTACCGGTTACAGTGAAAAACTAATCCTACCACCAAGCCCAAGTGTTGCACAGTCAACCTTTTCCTCCATCGACCGTGGGCCGCGTTCTCATGGCCAAAAGGAAGGAGATGACGAGACGAGGGATTCATTCGAGTAGGCCTTCCGCATTAGTGGCTTCTGCCTGTTAGGATATGAGCTGACTGTATGCCCCAGCGACGACGGGAACCGTGGACGTCTATGGTCCGGGTTCTCAGAGGATCTAAGCTTCCGACCAGAAGCCGATGTCCCGGAGACGGTTGAGGCTAACCCCGAGACTCGAAGCCTGAACTTTGGCGATGACCTATACCAAGTTGATATCCCACACTCTGTTGGGGAGGACACCAAGGATACAAGTCATGAGGGCGATTCCAGCCAGCCTAGCCGGGCATTATTCTCCAGGATGTCACAAGCCGAGGCACTCCACGATGAGTTGTTAAAGCTGCTTCAAAATAGTAACATTAGTTTCGAGCAGCCTGAAGGCCGATCTGAAAACACGAACAGGCCTACGGTAGGGCAGGATGGAGCCCTAGAACAAACCCTACCCCCAGAAACTAAACCGGGAGTGCTTCAAACGAAAATCACCCAACTTGAAGGTGTAGTCAAACTCCTAAGCAAGCTCGAACAAGAACATAGACTGGCCAGACAGGAACAAGAAACACTTGTTTTCCACTGGAAAAAGCAACACGCAGAAGTCCACCAAACCGTTCAAGATCTAGAGAGCTACGTTGAGAGACTTGAAAAAGAAGTCCGGAAAAACATGGAAGAGCGCAAGGCCCAAGCGAGGAGTCATTCTGCCATGGTTGACAAGATGAATACTGAGCATAAGGAAGAGGTCTTGAGACACAGACGACAGGCTTCAATGGGTTTAGAGGAACGTATCAAGTACTATGAGGAGAGATACAAGCAGCACCAGAAGGAGGCAGAAGAAAAGGATCGCATCGTGGCCCATCTTACGCAAGCCCTGGAAATTAACACTCATAATTTGCAGCAAGCGGAAGGGGTGGAAGGCGACAAACAGCTTCGCGATGTTATAATCCAGCTCCAAAACAGGTTGAAAAACACTGAGGAGTCACATCGCACAGAATCAGAGGCGCGAGAAGCGAAATATACCAATCTTCTAGAGGAACAAAACGCATTAGTAAAGCACCTACAAGCAGAACTCGACGAGATGGTGAACCTCATGCCCGTCGACCAAGGTTCGTCCAGAATGATCGAGGAGGAGGAAGCCGACGAATGGCTCGAAGAAAAGTCTCGAGAGATTAGTCAATATTACGACGACGGTCTTGATCAGATCATCACTGAGCTACACGGAGGCGGCGAAAGAGAGGACTTTGACGAGGCCGCCGAGGAGGCGGAAATGAGTCTTAGACGTGTCGCTGAAGAAGCTGGTTTGGATGAGCCACTCGACAAAGCTACCCTTGCGGCATTCGGGATCAGGCAATTGAGGACCGAATATGTATTGCTGAAACGACTGTTAATCGAGAGCGAAGGCCGTGTCAAGGAACTAATGCAAGCCAATGACGAGATGGGTAGACGTGGAGAACAGATTAAGGGCAAAGTCGGAGTCCTGGAAGGTGAAAAGGAGGCCATCAAGCGCACCGTCGCAGAAGCAGAAGAGAAAGCCAAGAAGCATTCGGAAGAGCTCGAGTCACTCAAAGCAAAACTGATCGAGATGGAAAAGCACATCAGACAGTTGACTTTAGAGAAGGGCGAACTAAGCAAGAAGAACCGCGAACTCGAAGGTCGAATTAAAGCTCTAGAAGACGACAAATCGTCTCTGCAGCGACTAGTCAACGACACCAAGCGTCTAAACGAAATCCTCAAAACCCAGTATTCGGAAGAGGAAAAGCGGGCTCAGTCCTTTGAAGAAGAAATACTAGGCCTCCGCCGCCAACTGGCTGAGGAAAACCAGCACGTCGGTGTGATCGAGACTGAAACACTGTCCCTCCGGCAGCAAATCACAGAACTAGAAGAGACCAGCACTCTCCTAGGAAAGTCCAAAGACGCCCTCGAAACCCGTGTCAAGCGAATACCAACCTTGGAAAAAGAAATCCGTCTCCTAGAGTCCAAACTAGTAGACCTCGAGGCGGCCAGCAGCGCAAACGCAAACGAAGACTTTGAGGCACTCTCTCACCAGCTGCAATCCCTGGAAGAAAAACTCCGCCTTGCAAATGACCAACACCAAACCTCAACCTCGACGATAACCCACCTCCAGCAGACCCTCTCCGCGACTGAACTTGCCACCCGCAAACTTACCAAAGAGAAGGAATCCCTAAAGAAAGACCTTGACAAAGCTGCCCAGGAGTCTAAAGCCTCGCGCATCCGCTTCGCACAACTCCTCCACGACACGGCTGAGAAAGAAGCGAAATGGAATGCCTCGCGACAAGCCCAATACTCACAATCCCATCGCCAAACCGCCGCTATTGAAGACCTCCTGTCGGAAATCTACGACGCGGAGATTCTCTCTCAGGTTGGTGGTGATAAAGTGGCTATGCTCCGCGAGGTTCTCGAGCGCAGGAGAAGGACAGCGTGTGAGGGTGAGGAAAAGATTATAAGGTACAAAGCTGCTGCGAAGAAATGGGCTAAAGAGTGTGAGAGGAGTAAGGGCAGGATTGAAGAGCTAGCGGCGGAGGTGAAGGAGTTGGGGTTGAAATTGAAGGCGGAAAAGAAGAGCTGTGATGAGAAGATGGGGCAGTTGATTCTTGCGCTGAGGAGGGAGTAGATTGATGGGCGAGTGTGATGGGGGGGATGCTATCGTCACCGAGTAGTGTAATTTCTAAAAATTTCCATCATCGTTTCTTTTCTTTTCTTCTTTGCGCGATGGGAAGGGGTGGGATTTGGAGTATAGGTTTTGTTTTTTGTTTTTTTTGTTTTTTCTTCTTTTATCCATACCAGTGTTAATCACTGAGTTTAACTTACTAGTATATTCCAGTGTGTGTATTATATTATGATGAAAAAGAAAAAAAAACTCAAAGCAAGAGCGGAACCGGGAGGGGTTTTTTTTCTCCCCTCCTTTCCTCTGCTGTTTCCTTTCTTTCTTGTCTGTTTTATTATTACTACTATTATGAGGGTTTTGCTGTCGGTTATCGATATGATACGAATATCGTGGTCTGGGTACGATGGGCAATGACACGGATTGGGTACTGGCACTGTGCCAGCAGTAGTCTCACCAACCCAGCAAAGCACGGTGACATGTATTGTGGTCGGTCAATGGCATAAACCTTCGGGGGGGGGAAGAAAAGGGTAAAGAAAGTCGTCGTAGTAGACAACGGCGACTGTCCGAAGATGTCTGGTCCAGTACCAGTACGGCACTTTACGGCTAGTATGAAATGTTTAACCTGATCTTTCAAGTGCGATTGTGGCTCCAAAATCAGCTTTTATGCTTATGCCTATGGTGGTTTTGGTTCTGTTATCAGCACATGGGAGCAATGCTTATCCCTTGAAGTCATTTGTCCTTCACCCTTACTTCGTTACTAAATGTAGTGACCGAGTGGGTGAGTAGTGATTTGTAGTTTGATTGGTTTTCATGCACAAGGTTAATTCATGTATTAGAGTTCCGGGTCTGACTAGTTCTTCATGCAACTGCTTTAGTTAATTCCTTACTTATAGGCTTATCAATTAAACATCTTTAAGCTGATTGAAAAAAAAAAAAAAAAAAAAACCTAACACTTACCTTACTCCACTAAGGCCTGTGAATTAATTTGTCCTCTTTCGTAGAGAACTGAATATAGGTTACTCTAGTGCAATAATGGTATGAGACCAAATTTTAGTTAAAACTTAGGCAAGTAGATCGATAGAAGAGAGGTATTTGGTAGAAAGGAGAAAGATTATCCTCCCACATTAGGAATGTGACTATCAAATCACAAATGCTTAGTACTTAGGTTGTGGCTAGTATAACAGGTGCTAGCCTGTGTGAACGGTTATACAATAGAGCCTAAGCGGTAGCCTGCTATCGCTTTGGTGTCTAAGGGAGACCTGCTGAGAGGCGAAGACAAGGGGAGTACAGTAGAGTGGTTTATAGAGCAAAGGGGAACAATAGGGTCGCCGTTCAACCAAGTGTATTCACTGTCTAGGCATCTGTCTCAAGTCTGATGTCTCCTGCTACCCAGGAGACCACTCTTAAATACATGATATCTTTCCTGCAAGAGCTGAGGCTCTGGAAACCCACAGCCACTATCATTACTGGTAAGTGTACAGCTACTGGGATCCTGTGGCATTGCCAGAGTCCTGGAAAGCCTGGGGCTTTCCCACAATACTGCCTCTATCCTACCACCGGTATACATGACCTGTTCCTTCCCTTGGAACTCCTGGGGCACAATCCTGCCAATCCTCCAAAGCATACAGTAATCAGGGCGCTGGAATCTAGAGATTCCGGTAGGGAAATCAAATACAAAAGAAATCAAATCAAATAAATGTAATATGACAAAGGAAAGGCTAACGAGAGTGGTAATAGAGGTACCGGAATATGTACAGATGTTACATTCCCCAAATCTGAACAAAACTTATCCTCTCCTAAGGCCATAGGCCTCATCGCCGCTCTCCCAAGGCCTGAGCATAGAATCATCATCAGTGTTGAAGTAGCTATCATCTGAGCCTGCAGAATCATATTCTTCATCGTTATAGGGCCGCAAGAAATCCTTGGATACTATGGTTCTGGGGCAAGAGATTGTAGAGACTTCCATAGGCACCCAAGAGGTCCTGACATAGTAGGAGGTGATTTTAGGCATTGGTTCTGTGTTGTGATTTACTTTCCAATATTCATCTATTATTTCTATTGAGTTCTCCAGGTTCTCGATAGGTTCCCAAGAGTCATCTGTCCTTTCATACCCGTTCCAGTGTACCAGGAACTCGACTCTGTTGTTCTGTAGGCGATAATCCAGTATCTCCTCTGCTTCCCATTCTTCTGCATTGTTGATGAGTATAGGGGCCGGCCTATCCATCCTCCTGGATGCAAATCTATTGGGATCGTTCTCATAGTATTCCTTGAGGTATGAGATGTGAAAGTATGGCTTCTGGCGCTCCATTCTCTTAGGCAATTCCAGCTTGTAGTTATTGCTACTAGAGTCATGCTCTAGGACCTTAAAGGGTCCAAACCAGCGAGGCTTTAGCTTCTTGGATCGTCCAGTAGCGGAGGTGTAAGGGTGTCCTCTATCAAGTACTCTGGTGCCAATGTTGAATTGTCTTCGATAGGGGTTCCTCTTTTTATCTGCTTGCACAGTCTGCCGGAATGTGGCATGCTTTCTGGCCATATCAACTTCCATCCTGGTGGCTTCATGGGCATTCAAGATCTCGTCCACTGCTGGTACTTTACTGGCGGATCTGAGGACAGGATTGAAGAGCTTCCAAGGGCGTCCATTGAGTGCTTGGTATGGAGATATTCCTAAGGATTCAAGGGGGGCGCCATTCATGGCTGCAGCTATCACTGGGGGGGGCTTTGGACCAGTTGTTCTGTCTTTTGTTGATGAAGTTCCTCATCATTTGTTCAAGGGTGCGAATCCGACGCTCTACCTGGCTATTGGTTTGGTGGTGGTATTGAGTTACCATCCAGACCTGGATTTCCATTGACTTCATCATCTGAGACCACAACTTAGAGGTAAAGCGGGAGTCTTGGTCTAGTACTATGCTTAGGGGATGTCCATGAACATCAAATATCGCATTTTGGAGCTTGCTGAATACTTTTTCGGAGGTGGCAGAGTCCTGAAGTGGTATAAGATGAGTGTAAGAGGTAAAGCGAACGATAATAACCATGATGGTAGTATGGTAATTTGATTTGTTGAAGGGGCCAGCGAAATCGATGGCAAGGGATTGGTAGGCTTCGTCAGGTGCTGGCAGGGCTGGGAGATCTACCTGCCGGAAGTGAGGGTGGCTCCTTGTTAATCTGACATTGATCATAAGAGCGACAGTAGGCTATGAAGTCCTGGCGCATCTGAGGCCACCTGAAGAAACAAGCGGCGTACTTGTAGGACTTGTGAGCTGAGAAATGTCCTAGGCTGTAACCTACTCCCAAGTATCATGAGAATCCCAAAGGGACTCTGAAGATACTATTACGATAGGGGGAGAAGCGTCGATGGATAGGTCTTCAATAGACAAGGTAAAAGGTATGGAACTAATAGAGTGACCGTTCAACTTGTACTATTAAAGATGATAGTCCTGAGAGGCTAGAGAGTCCGAATCCATAAGGGATTGCAGGCTCTTTAAATACAAAAGATTGTAGCTAGGAAAACTAAACAAAAAGCGCAAACATCCTGTCCAACAACATGCTAACAGAGGGAGTATAATAAGGTAACCATATTCCGAAAACAGAGGGTTAAAAGCGACAGAATGGAGATAACAAAACAAGTAATGGAATCCAAACAGGAAGGAACGAGAGATCGCTACTACTATACAAATCCTGTAGGTATAGCAGGAGGATAGCGATACCCAAATGGGCAGAAGCAAGGAGGGGTAGTGATAAGCGAAACAAGGAAAGAATAACCAGTTAGGAAGTCATAACCAAGTAGGAAGGGACAATCAAATAGTAGCGCTTTATCAGGTATAAACCCAAATAAGTAATAACCAACATCAAGTGAGTAGTAATAGTAGAAACATAGTAGGATTCCGTTACATTCCCCTTAAAAGAAATAAAACAAACCAAACAATATAATGAATATCCTAAAGGAATTAATGACCAACCCGTCTTTGGAGCATTCCACTCAATTTCAAAACACATAACTTAATCAGTAAACATATATCCATCACTGGTATCAGGACCTTACACCTTTATAAGCCCCATATTGCTGAAGTTAATCTCATGAAGCAGTTAGCTTTCTATCTCAGATTCGTCCAAGGTGGAGAGTGTTGTACTGGTCTCGGATTCTGAGTAGTCGGTGTCTTGAAGGGGTTTTCAAAATCCGTCAGGGTCAAGCTCAGGTGAGAGGGGGGCATAGTCGGGTTTCTGCAGTGTCCAGGCAGAGAAAGTCTCACCATGGGACCAAGGGAGTCTGAAAGGTATAGATTCATTGTAGGTATCGAACCAGTAGGATCTGATAAGAGTGCTGGCACCTTCAAGGTTATAGAGGGGTTCCAATGTTGCTTCAATTTCGTCATAGCTTTAACAATGGATCAAGAACTGTCTCTTTCTGCGATAGATTTGATCTTTAAGTATCTTTTCGATTTCCCATTGCTCTTGTCCACTGGCATCGATGGTGACAGGCTCTTTGATATGGGTTCAGGTGTTCCTGGGAAGGCGAAGGGGTAGGGTCTTAGGTAAATGCGAAGATGGCTGCGATGGATCCATGGGTGGATTCCTGCCATCACTGGAGGGAGTATGAGGGTGTAGTTGTTATGTCTGTCAGGTCCTTCGCTCTCTGAGAAGGGTCCTAACCATGGTCCAACTAGCTTGTGATTTCGTCCAACCTTATGGACATAGGGTGCTGACTTGAGGATAACTTCAGTTTCGTTAGGGATAATTGGGGGTCCATCCTTTCTTCAATTTTCGCTGGAGGTGGTTTGGTGTGCTCCGGCATTCTTGAGTGCATCTCAGGCAAGTTGTTGATTCTTCATGATCTGTGAAGCAATCTCGTCTGCTGCAGGTACTGAAGTGGGGAGAACTCTGATGCTAGGGAGGAGGTTTGGTAGTCTGCTAAAGGTGATTTTGAAGGGGGAGAGTTCTGTGCTATCGCAGGGAGCTGCATTGATTGCAGTCTGGACATGAGGTAGGTGGGGAACCCACTTGGTTCCTTTAGGGTTGACATACTTCCTAAGGCATTGGCGAACAGTTCTGTTTCTGCGCTCAGTCTGTCCATTGGTTTGGTGATGGTAAGCTGTAGCCAGGTTGAGATCAACATTAAAATTTGCCATAAGCTGTGTCCAAAAGCGTGAGGTAAACTTGGGGTCTCTGTCCAAGACTAGGGAGGTAGGGAAACCATAATAGAGAAGACTCGCTCAATGAGGGTGTGTGCTGTTTCGATAGCTGTGATGTTCTGGGAGACTGGTATGAGGTAGGTAAAGCCACTAAATCGATCCAAGACAACCATGATGAGTTTATACTTGGAATCGCTAGGGAAGCGTCCTGCAAAGTCAATTGCATGGGACGAGAATGGCTGCCTGGGGACAGGGAGGGGGGTGAATGATCCTCTTGGGACAGTGGTAGGTGGCTTGTTGAGCTGGCATAGGTGGCATCTACGGACCTAGTCTTTAAAATCGTTCCTCATGGAGAGCCAGTAGAAGTGTCTTGAAGCATATTGTAAACATTTCTGCCAACCCATATGTTCCATTTGTTCATGGATAATGCGCACAATTTCGCTTCTGATGTTAGCACCTTGATTGCTTGCTTCATAGGGGACATAAGGACAGTCTCTACTGTCATCCTTCGCCGTTCTGATGAGTACTCCATCATATAAGAGCCAGTCAGGGTGGTCGATAGCGCTGGTAACTACCTCAAGGAGAGGGTCATTCTGGGTAGCATTTCGAATGCTGGAGTACCACTTTCCTTTCATGTAGTTCGTAAGCTGAAAATCATGAAGGTCAAGCTGTGAAGAGGGCTGATCAAAGAAGTAGTCCTCATAATCGACAGGTGCTTCTGGGGTAGGTAGGTCCCATCCTTGGTTGATATCCAGTATTTCTCTTTCTTTTGCCTTATCAATAACTGTATGAAAGACTGGGTAGCCATCATCATCGTGGAGGGGAGGAGGAACAGCCCATCTGTATTCTGCTCTACGCTTGGGATGATGAGGGGAGACAAAGTTGGAGGAAGAGTAGAGAGGCAAGGGTCCTGGAATATCGCGAGTTCCTGAGGGAAAGTATACTGTATTCTTTCCATTCATGTGGGGTTGGCATTCGTCCCAGACACAGGCAGTCCAGTGCATGGCTCTGTGTCTATTAGATTCAAGATATCGGTCAAGTTCAGTGACTGGGGGTCAAGGAGGGACTGGTGTAGGTTGAGGGTCAGGTTATGTAGGGGTGCTGCTGGGGGTGATATTTCCGGAGGTGGTGACTGCAGGGGATTCCAATTGGGTAATAGATTCATGGATTCGTTTAAAGCAGTTGGTGATAGCATCTGGATGCAGTGGTTAGTCCATGTCTCCTTGAGTATTGTTAATTCTCGCGGCAAGGCCAGACAGTTGAACTTTAGCTCACTCTTTAAGTACTGTGGCATGGGATGGCTCTTGAGTGTTGCTGAGATAGGAGGAGGTCTCCACGATTTCACAACCTTGAATGGCATTGGTTGCAAGCTGGAGGTCATCTGCTGCTTTGTCCATGGCTTGTTCAACAGAATCTGAGTAGTGACTCGCTTCTTGGGAGCTGGAGGGGTTTGAGCTGATGCCATAGTGTGTGTTCCACATGGAGTAGTGTTCAGGGGTAAGATTGCGAGAGGGTACTTGAAGAGTGAGGACAGAAGAAGGGTCTAGTGCATGGGTGATATTGAGGTAGTGTCTTGATACACTGTTCATGGCGGAGGAGGGGGTTTTTATAGGTTTCTTCTCTGTAGGGTCTTCGAGTATTTGGTCTTCTTCAGCTGAGGTGTCTTCATAGATCCTTGATAGTGAATCTGCAAGGACATTGTCTTTGCCAGGTCTGTGTATGATATCGAAATCATAAGATTGCAGGAACATGCGCCATCTAGTTTACCGGTAAGGTAGGTCAGTCTGCTTCAGGAAAAAGGATAGTGCCTTGTGGTCAGACACAATAGTGAACTTGGTGCCACATAGAATCGGATGGAATGCCTCAATGGCATCTACAATCGCCTAAAGTTCCAATTCATGGACAGGGTAGTGCAGCTGACTAGTTGCAAACTTTTTGCTGTGGAATGCGGCAGGGTATGCTTTCTCAGGGGAGGGTCCTTGGCCAACCCAAGCTCCTGATCCAACTTTAGAGACGTCAGTGATGAGGTATATTGGATCAGCTGATGTTTCATATGAGATGGGGCGGAGCGGAATTGTCTCCATGGCCAGGCGCTTAACCTGTTTGAAGGCTTCCTCATGAAGTGGTCGCCATTCAAACACATCTTGGGAAATTAGGTCCGAGAGGGGGGCAGTGGTGGAGGCAAGGTGTGGATTGAACTGTGCATGATATATCACAACTCTAATAAATGTCTGAACATCCTTTTTCGATTTTGGTATGGGCCAGTCTTGGATGGATCGAATTTTTTCAGGGTTTGCATGAATTCCTTTCTCCTCTATAAAATGTCCTAGGAGTGAGAGCTTGGTGGCGAAGAATTTGCACTTGGCTGGCGATGCTTTGATTTGATGTGGCTTCAGTCTTTCCAAGACTGATCTGATGTGCGAAATATGGTCCTCAACTGTTTCTGAGTAGATGGTAATATCATCCATGTATACCCAAACGAATTTTCCAATAAATCTATCAAGGACAAACTCTATAAATCTCATAGCTGTAGCGGGGGCATTGGCATATCCTTGAAGCATAACTCTGCATGCAAAGGATCTAAAAGGTGTCTTGATGGTGTTGTATTTCTCATCGCTGGGGAGAACTCGAATTTGGAAGTACCAATTTGCTAGGTCTATGGTGGATCTGAACTTTGCTCTGTCAACAGTTCTGAGTATCATGGTCCTTGATAGTAATATCATTCCTGGGTACAAGGTCTGCAAGCAGTCTGATTTGGCCATTGGGTTTCAGCTTTGGGAATTTGTTGACTGGGTTGTGTGACTTGCTTGGGTAAATGATTCCTTTGGCTTTCCAGTCTTCGATTAATGCTCAGTATTCTGGCATGATCTTGTCAGGGAATGAGAAGAATCTCGGATTATGGTCCGAAATTGTGTCTTTCAGCTGGATATGGTGGTTGACATCTCTCAAGGGTAGTAATTCTGCTGTTTTCTTGCCAGGGAATACTGTAGGAAACTCGGATATGAAGTCAGGGACATCTGCTTCATTCATTGCCGAAAATCGTGCATGTGTGGCTTTCTTGCATGTCAAGGTTATTTCTTTGTCCAGGTAGGTGATAATAGCTTTTCCTCAATCTATTACAGCATAGTGTGCAGTAAGGTAAGGCATTCCTAGTAAGATATCATAATTGTCAAGGGAACAGACTAGGGCTTCAGAGATATCGCTGCTGTCCTTGTTAATCTGTATGTCAGGCTTTGCAATATAGTTGATTGCTGAGCGTGATCCTTTAACTGTCATCTTCAGGTTGATAGGAGTCTCGAAGTCTCTGGTAGGGATTTGGTGGGTGGTGACAAACTTTCCTGATATCAAGTTGTCTCCTGTGGTTCCTGTATCGAATAGTGCCTTTGCTTTGTGGCCATTGACTGTGATGTATGCTTCGAGGACTTGGGATTGATTTCCACTAGGTCCTGCATAGTTTGTGGTAACTGTGACTGATTCATTTGCATTGGGATCATCTTCCTGGGTGTGGTATGTTCTCCTGACATTGGGGTCTCCTGGTTCCTCCAGGGCCTCCATTTCCTGGCTGCTGCGAGCTCCTATGCTTCTTCTTCTCAAAGCAGTTATCGTAGTAGTGTCCATGCTTTCCACAATAGTAACCGTCTTTATCTCTTCTGCACCGATCCTTCTCAGCCTGGGATACTCTTGGATGCTGAGAGGTATTGTTGGAGAACCTTGGTTGATTTCGCTGGGTGTTGTTCTGGGTGCACTTGGGTGCTAGTTGGGAAACTGCATTAGAGGTTGCATTTCCTGGACGATTTCCATAGAGTCCTATAGAGTGGGCAATTGCATCTCGCTTTTCCGCTATCTCCACTAGCTGGTCAAAGGAGGTATCGGAAGTGATGTGTGGTTTTACTTCTCGCTGGAGTTTGATATCCATAGCATCTAGGAGTCTCTGCTTCGCTGAATAGTCTGAAATTGTTCCTGGGGGGAGACTGTCTCTCAATGTTTCAAGTGTGATTATAGTGTCGGTAATCTGTGCTGTTTTTCCGCCAGTAGTTTGCTTGACTTGTAGCCATTCTTCATAGATGGTATCAGTGGATGTGGAAGGAAGGAAGTAGGCCTCGAATTTCTGTTTGAGACCAGCAACTGTGTGGTCTCCTTGGGAAGCTTTATATTGGGTAAATTTATCGAGGGCTTTCTCTCTGCAATAGGCTCCTTAGTATTGCAGGGCTTCAGGGGCATTGTCAGTTATACCAAAGCTGGCGATGTATCGATAGACTGTGTTGAACGATGACTTGATTCTCAATGGGTCTTGATCTTTTCTTTCTCCTGTGAATGTAAATGGTGTAGGCAATTTAGGACGATTATTTCCCTCTGAGGGAACTGACATGACGATGGGTGCAGGGATTGGATTGCTTGGTGCACTAGGTAGACTAGGTGGTCTTGGTGGACTAGGTAAATCGTCTGGTGCAGGGCTTGGTTCTCCGGGTTCTCTTGGTAGACTGGGTGGTATAGTTGGTGAAGCTGGGGGTGCTGGTCCTGGAGCGTCCTCTGGACCGGAATCTGATTCTGATTCTGAGCTTGGTTCTTTCTTTTTATTAGACTTCTTGGGGGAGCTGTTCTTACACTTGTTCTTGGACTTGGGCTTAGTCTTGGACTTGGTCTGGAGCTTGAGCTTGGGCGTGGTCTTGGGCTTGGTCTTGGTCTTCTTCTTCGCTGCTGATGCTATCCACTGAAGATAGTTCTGAGTCCTCTGATGGTGGTGCAGGTGGGGGTACTGGCGCTTGACTTTGGGGTCCTGAGGAGGATGCTACCGATCCTCTAGTGAAGTGCCTTCTGTTATCTCTTGGAAGCGGAATGGTTGCTAGCTAGGGTGAGCTGGTCTCGCCAGGAGTCCCCTCAAGGCCTTCTTGGAAACAGGGAGGTGTACTAGTACTGCAGGGTCAAGGTAGGCGAAGGGTGATCAGTCCGCTGCCCTAGATCAAGGGTATACTGGAGTCTAGGTCAAAAAATGTAAATTACTCCAAAGTATCTCGAGAATCTCAAAGGGACTCTGAAGATACTATCAGGATAGGGGGAGAAGCGTCGATGGATAGGTCTTCAATAGACAAGGTAAAAGGTATGGAACTAATAGAGTGACCGTTGAACTTGTAGTATTAAAGATGATAGTCCTGAGAGGCTTGAGAGTCCGAATCCTTAAAGGATTGCAGGCTCTTTAAATCCATAAGATTGTAGCAAGGAAAACTAAACAATAAGCGCAAACATCTTGTCCAACAACATGCTAACTAAGGGAGCATAACAAGGTAACCATATTCCGAAAACAGAGGGTTAAAAGCGAGAGAATGGAGCTAACAAAACAAGTAATGGAATCCTAACATGAAGGAACAAGAGATCACTACTACTATACAAATCCAGTAGGTATAGCACGTGGATAGCAATACCCAACTGGGTAGAAGCAAGGAGGGGTAGTAATAAGCGAAACAAGGAAAGAATAACCAGTTAGGAAGTCATAACCAAGTAGGAAGGAACAACCAAATAGTAGCGCTTTATCAGGTATAAACCCAAATAGGTAATAACCAACATCAAGTCGGTAGTAATAGTAGAAACATAGTAGGATTCCGTTACATAGGCCTTCATGAACTGTTTTAAGGATGAAATCCCGTAGGGATACTCCCCTTTCTAAGGGTCCCATAGGGATATAGATATTAGAATAGCCGTTGGTATTGTCAGCTATGAGGAGGCCATCCTGGATTGAATAGTGTAGCTTGTCAGTTGTCTCCAGGACTCGCCAGAAGAGAGGGTCATTCTGAAGAGCGCCAATAACAGCTAGGCAGAATTTTCCCATGAGGGATAAGTGGAGAGTACCAAGGAAGGTCTGGGCCTTATCAGTTTCCCTAGAATTCCAGAAAGCTTCAGGATAACTATAGAGGGGTCTAGAAGCTGGCGAAGCTGGTGAAGCCAGAGGTGGGGAGGCTGGAGTTAACATATCTGCAAGTCTGAGGTATTTGTTTCCTGGTGATGGTAGGGATATAGAGCTATCGCTTGATTGAGGGGGGCTACTGTCCATTGAAGTATCTGATATTGCTTTCGCTTTCTTTGGTTGCTTTCGCTTTTCAGGGTCCTTAGGGAAATATCCATTGGCTTCATTGCTATCTCTGTGTGTGAGGTACTGGTCATCATAGCAGGCAGTCTAAGAGAGCGCTGAATGGCTTCGTTCCTCTCTAGTTTGGTGAAGGTTCAAGGTAACTTTGTCTCCCTAAGAGTTTCCTGCCTGGATACTAGTATAGATGCTGCTAGCGCTATTCTTGCGCTTTGGGGAGCGAGTGACTGCTTTGGCTACTATCTCTTTGCTTGCTAGGTAGTCAGGGGAGGAGCGGTAGATAGATTCGCGAGTAGTAAGGGATGGAGAGTGCTGTGTTTCTTGAATGGTTTACATTTCGCTGTCTGAATCTAGGCTATAGTATGATGGAGAAGTGTAGTTGGTTTGAATATGATTGGAGTTGTGGTTCTGGAGATCTGAATTTGTAACGGAATCCTATTATGTTTCTACTATTACTACTAACTTGATGTTGGTTATTACTTATTTGGGTTTATACCTGATAAGCGCTACTATTTGGTTATCCCTTCCTACTTGGTAATGACTTCCTAACTGGTTATTCTTTCCTTGTTTCGCTTATTACTACCCCTCCTTGCTTCTACCCATTTGGGTATCGCTATCCTCCTGCTATACCTACTGGATTTGTAAAGTAGTAGCGATCTCTTGTTCCTTCCTGTTTGGATTCCTTTACTTGTTTTGTTAGCTCCATCCTGTCGCTTTTAACCCTCTGTTTTTGGAATATGGTTACCTTGGTATGCTGCCTCTGTTAGCATGTTTGTTGGATAGGATGTTTGCGCTTTTGTTTAGTTTTCCTTGCTACAATCTTTTGTATTTAAAGAGGCTACAATCTCTTAAGGATTCGGACTCTCAAGCCTCACAGGACTATCATCTTTAATAGTACAAGTTGAACGGTCACTCTATCAGTTCCATACCTTATACCTTGTCTATTGAAGACCTATCTATCGACGCTTCTCCCCCTATCCTAATTGTATCTTCAGGGTCCCTTTGGGATTCTTGAGATACTTGGGAGTAGGTTACATTTTTTGACCTAGACTCAAGTATACCTTTGATCTTCGGCAGAGGACTGATCACCCTTCGCGCACCTTGACCCTGCAGTACTAGTACACCTCCCTGTTTCCAAGAAGGCCTTGAGCGGACTCCTGGCGAGAGCAGGTCACCCTAGCTAGCAACCATTTCGCGTCCAAGAGATAACAGAAGGCAATTCACTAGAGGATCGGTATCATCCTCCTCAGGACCCCAAAGTCAAGCGCCAGTACCTCCACCTCCACCACCATCTGAGCACTCAGAATTATCTTCAGTAGATAGCAGCAGCAGCGAAGAAGAAGAAGACCAAGACCAAGCCCAAGACCACGCCCAAGCCCAAGCTCCAGACCAAGACCAAGACCAAGCCCAAGTCCAAGAACAAGTCCAAGAACAGCTCCACCAAGAAGTCCAATCCAAGAAAGAACCAAGCTCAGAATCAGAATGAGATTCCGGTCCAGAGGACGCTCCAGGACCTGCACCCCCAGCTTCGCTACATAGACCACCTAGCCTATCAAGAGAACCAAGAGAACCACGCCCTGCACCAGATGATTTACCTAGTCCACCAAGACCACCTAGTCCACCAAGTCCACCAAGCAATCCAAGCCCTGCACCCATCGCCATGTCAGTCCCCCCAGAGGGAAATAATCGTCCTAAATGGCCAGCACCATTTACATTCAAAGGAGAAGGAAAAGACTGAGACCCATTGAGAATCAACTCATGGTTCATTACAGTCCATCGATACATGGCCAGCTTTGGCATAACTGATGATGCCCCTGAAGCCCTGCAATACTATGGAGCCTATTGCATAGAGAAAGTCCTCGATAAATTTACCCAATATGAAGCTTCCCAAGGAGACCACACAGTTGCTGGTCTCAAACAGAAATTCGAGGCCTACTTCCTTCCTTCCACATCCACTGATACCATCTATGACAGTGGCTACAAGTCAAGCAAACTACCGGCGGAAAATCAGCACAGATTACCGATACTGTAATCAGAGTTGAAACCTTGAGAGACAGTCTCCCCCCAGGAACAATTTCAGACTATTCAGCGAAGCAGAGACTCCTAGATGCCATGGATATCAAACTCAAGTGAGAAGTGAAGCCACATATCACTTCAGATACCTTCTTTGACCAACTAGTGGAGATAGCGGAAAAACAAGATGCAATTGCCCACTCTACAGGACTTGATGGAAATCGACAAGGAAATGCAACCTCTAATGCAGTTTCCCAACAAGCACCCAAGCGCCCCCAGAATAACACCCAGCGAAATCAACCAAGGTTCTCCAACAATACCTCTCAGCATCCAAGAGTATCCCAGGCTGAGAAGGATCAGCGCAGAAGAGATAATGACTGTTACTACTGTGGAAAACAGGGACACTACTCCGATAACTGCTTTGAGAAGAAGAAGCATAGGAGCACCCAGCAGCGAGG
>QFET01007521.1:0-17726 GCA_003316355.1 Tuber calosporum | reverse complement strand
GGGGGCGCGGTAATTGTGAAGGGAGGGGAGGCGTATGTAACACTGTGGGGCAGGTTGCGACGCTCAGAGCGGATTGAGGAGAGGCTGGGGCCACAGGAACTGTTGTGGGTGAGAGGTTGGGTGGGCCAGCACTGAGAAGTGCGACTGCTGAGGAAAGACAGTCGATCTGAGGGCCA
Source organism: Tuber calosporum (assembly GCA_003316355.1). Classification (NCBI taxonomy): domain Eukaryota; kingdom Fungi; phylum Ascomycota; class Pezizomycetes; order Pezizales; family Tuberaceae; genus Tuber; species Tuber calosporum. Next base: position 17,550 of record QFET01007521.1, on the reverse strand, counting down.
AGGGAAGAAATTGCACAATGGGTGCTGTATAGGAGAAGGATTAGGGTAATCTCTCTGGTGGAGAGGTCGTACAGGCCAGCGGGGGAGAGTGTGTGGCCCTGAGAGGATGAGAAGTTGATGACATAATTGGTCTCGTCAAGGAAGGAGGACAGGAACCTGAGGTGGGTGGAGGTGTCCAGAGTGGAGGCAGTGGCTGAGGGTGGTGCAGGAGCAGCAGCGAAGAGAGGGGGAGGAGGGGGACCGGCTTGCGCCATAACCAGGCTCAGAGTTCGCAAGGACCTAAGAGAGGAAAGGTGTGGCTGGGATCGTGGGAACTGAGTACACTTTTGACATGGAAGTGCAAAATATAGGGGCAGGAAAATAGGGGAAGCGAAGTGTGTCCTAACTAAAAGTTATTTCTTTTTTACTTTTTTTTTTTTTTTTTTTAAAACTTTCTTTTTTATATCATATATTCATTGTTAAGGTACAAGAACTTGCATGCAGCTCTAGCTATGGCATAACCAAAACCTTAATCCCAAAAACCAAAAACAAAGGAAACCATCGGCACATAAAAGCTGCAACTGGGCAGGTAACTGTCCAAACACCACGTACAGTAAACTCAAGTAAGGAAAAACCAGCCTAGGAAACAGACACAAACCAAGCCTCCAAGTAAGGAAAAAGCCTAAGGTTCTACGAATATGGTGAGGAAATAAGGGGGTGGGCTGGTGACCCTGAGGGGGTCGGGGCAACCTAAGGAGGGGGAGAAGAGGGTGGCGATAGCTGCATGTCAGGGGAGAAGCCAAACTGCGGCGTACGTAGATAGGAGACCAGGTTGAGGAGGGGTGGTCCTAACTACAGGTGGCCTAGAGGTGCTTATATAGGTACTCTTCCCTCAACCCTAACCCTGGTGACTCATATCTATAAGTTACACTCACTGCAGGAATCATATCGAGTCATACTATGATATCCATCAGATGACTCCTTTGAGTCAACTGCGCAGCCTACCTGGATAGGAATCCTACTATGTTTCTACTATTACTACTGACTTCAAGAGGATTATTACTTATTTGGGTTTATACATGATCAGCACTACTATTTAGTTGTCACTTCCTAGTTGGTTATGACTTCCTAACTGATTATTCTTTCCTTGTTTTGCTTATCACTACCCCTCTAGGCTTCTACCTAATTCGGTATCACTATCCTCCTGCAATACCACCTGGATTTGTATAGTATTAGCGACCTCTTGTTCCTTCGTGTTTGGATTCCATTACTACTTTTGATAGCTCCATCCTGTCGCTTTTAACCCTCTCTCTTCGGAATTAGGTTACCATAGTATGCTACCTCTGTTAGCATGTTTGTGGGACAGGATGTTTGCGCTTTTGTTTAGTTTTCCTAGCTCCAATCTATAATATTTAAAAAGCCTGCAATCCCTTAAGGATTCAGACTCTTAAGTCTCACAGGACCATCATCTTTAATGCTACAAGTTGAACAGTCACTCAAATAGTTCCATAAGTTTTACCTAGTCTATTCAAGACCTATCCATCGACGCTGCTCCCCCCATCCTAATAGTATCTTCAGAGTCCCTTTGGGATTCTCGAGATACTTGCGAGTAGGTTACACTAACAAACCAATCAAAACTCAAAAAACAAGTCCCGTGCCTTAAAGTCTAACATGTGCGAAACCCATGACTCATAATATTAGTCCTGTGCGAAAATTATTACATCATATTACTCACAAGTGTGAATCATACGCACGATCAACTAATCTCAATTTAACAGTAATTGTACTAGTGCATTATGTGAATCCTAATGACTATGAATAAGTCAAAGTGTGAATCCTATCAGCCTAATTACTCATAACTATGAGTCATATGAAATTATGCCATGCCTAGTCACCAATCGTAACACTTATCAAGGGCAGCCACATTTACTTTCTTCCGGGAATTAGGATGGAAGTCACGCTGCCGGTGTCGGCCACAGAAGGGAGGTGAGGATAAGGGAATTAGATGCATCTACCTTCTTCCAAACAGAGGAAGGGATTGTGTCAAGTCTGGAGGCAAAGGACGAAGATGAGTAGGTATTATTGGATGCTACTTTAACTGTAGTGAGAGAGGGGCAGTGCCCAAAGCACACTAGGTGGTGGCAAGAGAGCTTGCCTGGTAGGGAGGAACAAAATAGTCAAGGAGGGCCTGGTTTATAACTACAGGGGTATCGGCCCCTTGGATGTAGGGGAACAGTCAGGTTACACAGCTATGAGCTATCCTTTTGGTAGTTCGAATGGTGTCTAGGGTAGTAATACAGAAGAGGTCAGAGAACTGTGTACTTTTCACAGCCTCAATTGCTTTGAAGTACTCGTACTTGAACAGGCGGGCAGCCTCCTGGGCAGAAGGCACGCAGTCGGGGTGTCTGGCTATTGAAGGAGCAGAGTGGGACCCACTGCGGAAGGTTGATTGTAGCAGGGATCACCAACGTTTTGCACCGAGGGAGGGATAGCACACAGGGGTGTGATTTCAGACCAGTGAGGAAAGCCAGGAAGAATGATGGTCAAACCAGATACCCTGAAGCAAGAGCTTGAGTGCGAAGAGGATGCAAGACAGAAAAACCCCAGAGCTCCTCCTCCAGGGCAGGTTACTCGGTCTGCACACAGTTAGAGGCCAGAGCTGTTGGGACTACACAATGATAACCAAAGGCAAAAGAAATTAGCATACGCTAGAACAAGTGGAAGGAGGGGAGTGTCCTGAAACTGAAAGTACAGAGCAAGGCCAGGGGAAACAATAGCAAGGTCAATACTACAAGGGAGCGAAGTGCCTCATAGAGGCTAATGTGCGAATATACCTGTGGGGTTTAGAAGGGAGAAGCCCAAGGAAGTGGCCCAATCTGCATAGGTGGATTAGGCCGCCAACTCCTGGTTAGACAACTCACGTAAAGGGTTGGCAGTGGGGAGATGAATATTGTAGTAATAGAGGGTGAAGACAGGAGAGTTAAGAGAACGAAAGACAACAGCGGTGGGACTGGTTTACGAGGGGAAGAAGGGGAAACCCATGTACTATAGGAATTAATCATGTGGAACCAGGGAAAGGGAAACCCATACATAGATGAGTAGGTAAAAATATTTAAGCTCAGGATATCCGCCAGTTAGGTAAGAGAGAAAGAAGGATAGTGGACTACCATACGGTAGCGGAAATATAAATGGAAACCCTAGGGGAGCCAGAGGACAAGGTGGGTACGTGAATAGAAGTTACCCCACAGAAAATGGGAAGAAAGCTCCTATACACTGCGGGATCTTGGAAATAAACAATACTTGGAGCCAGGGATATATTCGGAAAGGAATTAAATAAGGAAATAAACACATTCCATCACCAAGGCTGTTGTGTTGAACAAAGGAGAGAAGTAAGGGTAGAGGAGGGGTGGGAGATGAGGGGTGGGAGAGGATGGGTGGGCATAAGATATTAGCGGGCAGAGCTAGGAATATAATGGCAGGAAGGAGTAGGAGAGGGTACCTCCATGGGGGGGAGGCAACACCCCATTACAGGGGCACCCTTAGGCGGGAAATATGTACAAGAAGGAGGAGGGAACTCTAGTTGAACGCCATACTGAAGGGTCCAAGACAACCTACCAGGGATGGAAGATTCAGGATGAAGAACGGTTAAGGGAGGGGGTGGCATGAAGAATAGAGGTGTTAGTCAAGGGGTAGATAGTGAGTGGCCCCCAAGGGGAACAATTATCCCCAGCTGGGTGTATAGCGTCAGGTGGAGGAGGGGAGCTAGGGTGAGATCCAATAATTGGGTATAACGCGGAGGAGGGTAGGGGTGATCAGAGAAAGGTACCAGGGCTGGCAGAGTAATCCCAATAACAGTTAGTACCCCTACAGTGGGAGAAAACACTTCAGTTGAGGGGGAGTTAGAGGTTGCCACCCTTGGAAAGATAGAGTTAGGGCAGCGGTGTTCAGCCCTGGTGGGGTGAAGGGAGCAGAAGGTGCATCTGAGATGATCTACCTTGCCTCTGACACTAACATAGACAAACTTCCTGCAGATGAAGCATTGGGTCAAAGTATGAGAGGAGATTGAACACTCTGACCTGGGGCTCGGTGACAAGTAGAGGATGGTAGGAACCAAGTGGTCCAGGTCTGTGTTGTCTGCAGTAACTAGCAGGGAGGTGGAGATGTTGTCCATATTAGAGCCTTTATCCGAGTTAAGGAAGCGAGCAGAGAGGACGGAAACTGCTCTGGAGTTCCTGATGATAGAAGTGGTCTTCATCCTCATAAGGGAAGGATACAAAGGGGACCAAGTTAATGGCCACCTGAGGGGTATTGGGGTGGGACGAAAGAGAAGCTATAAGTTCTCTCCAACTGGGAAGGACTGGTTCAGGTTCAGGAAGCGGGCGTGCAGGTATATGGGTTCAGGAGATGGCTGGGACATAAGGGTGACAGCTAACCCGAGAGACAGTTCTATGCTTATTAACTGTCACTGGTAAAGGAGTGTCCAATGGTGCATTAGGCAATGTCTAAGATCAAAGCAGAAAGATTGGGTAACAAGTCAGAGAGAGTGTAGGCATCAGTTTTGAAGTCCCAAGAGGTGCCTAGTGAGTAAAAGCACTACGTTGAGGAAGGAAGGGAAGGAGGTATTTTTTTCTTGTAGGGAGATGGGGATGAGGTGTGAGGAGATTCCTGGGCTGTGGAAGGGGTAGGGATACTGCTGCTCTATTTCCCTTTACCTTTCCTTGCCGTAGCAAAGCTAACTACCATAAAGTAGTAGCTGAATACCAACTTGCCAGAAAACGGAGGACGAGAGGGGACCGTGCCGTAGATGATGAGATGGGGGTTAGAGGAGGTCAAAGATGCAGGCGGGAGTTAGGGGCAGCGACCTAAGCTGGAGGTAGGAGAGTATAGAATCCAGGCTAGAAGGATAACTAAGCGGGTCACAAACTGAGGCTGGAACTGGAGGAACTGGAGGATGGGAGATATATAGCTGAGGGTGGGTGATGATAGGTGGCAGGTCACGAAGAGAAAAATGGAGAGAGGCGAGTTCGAAGTGAGGGATGTCCACCCCCTGTTGAGGAGGGACAGGCCTAGTAACAGGCCGGTCACGAACAACAGGGGTAAGCTCATCCAACCTTGTGTGAACAGTGAGTAGGCTGGGCAAGGTGGAACTGACGAGAGGAGGGAGAATGGTTTCTGCTGGGGAAAAGTAATATAGATCATCAGTAGAGAGGGAGGGGACCTGCCATTCACTCCAACTAATGGCAGAAAGGGGCTCATGGAGGAAAGAGGAGATGAAAGAGAAGTTAAAGGAGAGGGTAACTAGCAGAGAGAAGGATACTCTGGAGCAGAGTTAGACAGGGTAACCCAGTTCGACAGAGTAATAACTTAAACACTGTAACTAAGGATTGGTAGAAAATAAGGTAAGGGGTTTAGGGGCTGCATGGCCTAGTATAACTATGTAACTACCTAAATCATAGTCACCGCGGCAAGTGTAAATATTGAAAATATTACTGGAGTTGTACCCTGAATGTATATGGATGTTACAAGGTCTTCTAGTGTGATTTGAACAAGGTCGAGGATAAGTTACCTTATGTTAGTTTCTATGAATGGAGTGTGAAATCTCAAGATACCAAACTCGAAAATTAAATGAAATGCCAAGCTCTACTATAATTAAACAAAGGGGTTTTGGGAAGTTTTGGCAGTCGGACTCCCTCCTCTGGCCCCAGCGTTCGCAATTGGAGTCAAGGTAGTAAACCCATACAGTTGATAAAACGCTAGGAAAATCGCTTTAGCTAATGGATTTATCTAACACTGTAGAAGTACCTACTGTCCAACTGACCGGACACTGTCCACAGCATATATCTAGGGGTGGGTGAATACCAACTTAGGCACGTTGTTATTATTGATACCAGCAGGCACTTAGAAGGTACTCTAGGTACCCAATATGCCTAAGTGAGACAAGAGAGTCCTTAAGCAAGGGGTGCAGAGAGTCGTCTACAGAGGTATGTCCGTATAAAATCCTACTGGTCAAGACATAATAGCTCAGGCACTATACTATTACAAAGGATTGTTACAGGACTCTGAGGGAATTGCGGATTATTACTTCTGAGGTACTTAATCAACCAATAGCTATGGGTAGTGCCCATTTAGCCACCATAGTATTCCCAATCTTCGAGGGAGCTTGGTAGTCACAAGAATTGTTACCTATTGGCCAAATAGACCAGGTTGACCATACTAGTTGTCTAGATGGAATGGCCACTACACAACCGAGCCTCAACTGAGATATTGAGTCCCAGAGAAGGTTACAGTAGGCCACTGCCAATTCTACAATCTGATATGTTTTTCTCTCCTGCAAACATAATTGTGATACAGTGCGGAACAAATCAGATTCATGGAGTATCCTTATGTGAGCTATCCGCAGAATCCTGAAGCAGACTCTTAGCGTGCTCGGCATTGATAAACCCAGAGTGAATAAGGATTCTCATTTATCTTTGGAGCAGGTATGCGGTGCGTTCGCTTTCCAATTCGACCTAAGTTAATAGAAACAACACTCAGCTCTGATAACCAACCATCCCCTAGAGAAGAGTTTCACTTGAGGGAAGTTCTGGCCTAACGAAAATGAGTTTTATTATTATGAGTAAACTTTCTATAACTATACGATTTAAAAGTCTTCCTTTGCCTCTTTACCTCGGTCGCAACCTTAAATTCATGTTCCTATTGTGGCCCGTCACTCTATATTCTTAAACTCTTGGCCTAACTCCTTCCTGAGAATTGTTACTCCTCAAGAGATCTTTCATGACATTTAGTAATACTGGTATCCTAATCTGGAAATAGAAACCCAGGCTGGAAAGGATTATGTCCAAATTATCTCTTACATTGGATAGGGGAACATAACATAACCTCGTCTGGGCCTCTTATAGATAATCATGTTATAGCACACCTTCGAATCTAGGGATAAGAACCAGTTTCTAAGTTGTTTGAAGTGGTATCTATTGAAATGGCTGAGAAATGTTATATAATGATTGTTCCCTATCCTAGGGCACATATATTATCCATCACGCATATTCCCTCTACAGTGGTACCTGAGTCATTCCCTGAATGAATTACTTTTGAATGTTATACCGACAAAGTCTTCGAGTAAAACATTCTACATAAAGTAAGCCTAAGGTTACTACTAGCACAGTCACAACACAAATGCTTTTTCGAAGACATGCAAGTCAATTTCTAGGAGAATCTGGTAAATATTGCGACACACAGGGTAAGGAAGGTACAGAATACCTACTATCAGTAAGTCATGACAGCGCAAACGCTGATTAGATGTTTAGGGTCTCTCAGGTGGGCTGTGCAGACTGGAGTCACTATTGAGACTGGAAATAATGTGAGCATGGAGCAACATCTGCTCTTACCCCTAATCTGTACCGAACCCCATTGCTTTGCATCACATTTGATAAATGGAATGGCAGATGTAGACGGGCACCATCATTTGAGCTCTGCAACAAGGGAACCTTCAGGCATGGGAAAAACTTGTGATTCATGTCAGATTTCGCAGTGTGCCATGGGAGTAGAACCAGGTCTAGCAAGCCGATCTCTAAGCCCCTGTGGTACTGTACGGAGATCATCACTATTTGCAGGTGAAATCCAGGAGAAAACACACACAAAACCTAATTTATCGACCGCGGATACTACCCTTCCAGGGGTGCCAAGATTGCCAACAATTCTTTGAGAAGCTGAAAGAGTGTATGCAATAGTAGAGGCAACTCCCCTGCTATCCCTACCACTAAATCCAGTACCAGTTGCCCACTAGAGAGCACTAGCAGCTCCTGGAGAGCCAACAGGTACCACTACGGATAACAGACTTAACACGGGCAGCGGCCCAGTTCGCTACAGCTTTTTGTTGCCCTGCTTGTAGGATCAAGGAAGGATTTATTGGGTATGTTTTCTACCATGAGGCCCCATGCACTAAGTGCCCTGATGAAGCACTAAGACAAATGCCACAAGGTCCATAGTTGAAAAAGACCTAATTTTATTATAGTGGGTCAGAAGAATATACCATTGTTGGAGCATGCACGAAGTTCTAACAGGTAGTTAGGAGGGGTGTTGACAAGGTGCTTAGAGCAAGAGAACCTCTTGCCCCCCTTGTCCGCTTTAACGGCTCTCACCTTATGAGGCTAGTGAACCTGTATCTGAGAATAGCTTTTGTGGATAAGATGAACCATTGAGACTACTTAGTGGAAACACTGACTTAGTTGGTGGTTAGCAACTTCCAGGTAAAGGAAACGTGGGCAAAATAGGAGGAGATCCAGGTATTGGCCACTCCAGGAGCAGAAGCGATGAATCCACTTCCTCCATATTAATCTAAGCCCATATATGGGCCACCAAAAGTACCACTGGAATGAGGCTAAGACGCAACGGTATAAAGAATGGTATATAACCTTGGGGGACCATGTGCCGAGGTCCAACAAGAAATCACACATTTGTCAAAAACACATCCATGAATTTCAGCATCAAAGGATTCCAACCAAACCCCGTTGACCTGCTGCGATTCATTCAAGATGTAGAGATTCAGTTTGACTAATATTGATACTGCAGGTCATAGGATATGGATAAAGTTAGTCAGATCATCACACTTTTTGAATAGGCCACAAAGAAAAAGTACAATAGCATCTACATGCACATCAGCCAGGATGCAGCTGTCAGAGCCAGAGTAACTCTCAACCCAAACAACCAGGTACTTACCCAGGCATATCTTTGCAAATGCCTGGAGGTAAGTTTCGGTAGTCATTTAGATCGGTATCTTTCTCTTCACATATGGAACAATTTGTCTAGAAGCACAGAATGGTTTCCAATTTGTTAATCAAATAATTTTATTGGTTAGAGAGTTGCATTATGACTGAATTAGTGTCAATGAGCAAGCTCGCACTAGTATGACTGCAGATATGCGACATTCTAGCTGGCTGAAGACTCCACACACAGAAGGATAAATTGGTAACCTTAACCTTTGCATAATACAGGTTCCTAACTGAAGGATCTCGCATCTTTCAACTGTACAGTAGTCAAGGAAAAATAAACTCCCCTTTAGTTGGGTGAGGAGAGGTAATCTAGCCTTAGGCCATAGCAGATGAAAGAGTCAGATCATGGGAACCGTAATTTAAATACCAACTGAAAAAGGTTAACCCCTCCAGGGTTAATAAGTCAGAGTGTGAGGAACATCATAGAAACATTCTGGCAACCTAGACTGACAAACGCTGGCGACTGAAAGATTGCTCTCATTGTAGGATGGAGATTCACTTTTGGGGAAATTGTTGCGCCCATTAACCAGATATACTATCCTTCAAAATCCCGCACAAAAGCAATCCCCTTCCGAAACTGACCTGCATACTTAAAACCCTTCCACCCCTACACGTACAGACATAGACACTCCTACTGGTGAGGAAAGGGTTACGGAGTTCCCCAGATTTCCCACAATATTTGCGGTTGATACCGATCGTAGTGAATAGGTAATCTATTTCAACAATACCCTAAGGACACATCAAAGACCAGTGCCACTCCTTACAATTAGGGTTGGAGCAAAATGGTACATATGAAGAGAAATTGGACTACCTAAGTCCTCTCCTCCATACAAGGGAATGAAGATTCGTCAATACTGCAGGGCAGGAGTTTATTGAGGCTTTCTTTTATATGAGATTTTGCATGAGTTTATTTCTTATTTACTTTGTTTATTGTTTTTCTTGGGAAAGACTGATAGTGATTGTCTGGTTCCTATACATTATGTCACTTATGTATGTAAATAAGGCAGAAATTGATTAGGAATTGAAAATTATTTTCAAGCTTACCTCAGGAGAGTTGAATACCTTTAATGTTGAAGACATGATAGTAAACACAGAAAAGTAAACGAAATATATCCTGAGATACATAATTAAACTTAAGCGAATAAAGTCTCTTTGTGAAGAAAGACCAACTAAGTGGCCAAGGCTATTTGGCTTGCAGCCCCACAATAAGTTCATACCCATGAATGTACACTTGATCTGGAATTTTGATTAGCAAAGAAGCAGCAAAGACACCCTAGTTCTTGAAGATTGTGGCGGTCGGGATACCATATTGAGCAGCTCATAGGTCAACAAGCCTCAGCTACCATGTATCAGTCAGAAATAGCGGACTCCAATTTTAGATACAAGTGGAAACCAGGTTCCAGGGTCTTGGAATCATTACACCAAAACCCTAATAATGAAGTGTTAAAATTCTCAATTCATTTCTTATATATATTTCCTACAGTAATATTGTTTATGTCTCTGCTTGGCTATTTCTAGTTTACTCAGGAAAACTACGGACATGACTACAGGCAGAGTTTATTATATTTTCGGTTAGATTTCATGACAATAGTTAAGGATTAATGCCTATATTACTTATGTTATGTGCGGGATTTCTCAGTTATCTTTCTATGTATAGTGGCCTTTTACCAGTCTTGTTATGTGTGTTATCTTTTCGTTTATTTCGTGTACACCACATCAGATTATGAATATTTTAAGGATTTCCTTAGTAGTTTTCTAGGGTCAAACATGTGTGCTCATATATATCTTACAATGTTTTCCCTATTTTGTTACTGAATACATGCAGGATACGCACCTATTGAAATAGTTGGTTGCCGCCTACTTTATTTATTTAATTAAGGTCAAGATCTACTACTAATCTACCTTTATAATACAATACTCCTTACACAAGTGTGTACATAGTAATCTCTTAATACTGTGTTGTATTTTTGTAGTCATGCTATAAGATTGTGCCAATATACAAAATTTCAACTGGTTGTTAGCCAGGTCCATCCATACCTATACGACTTACTCTTAGAAGCTATTCACTTTCACCAAGAAATAAATTCCTTCTAAAACCTTATAAACAACTTTCACGGAACAATATATCCTGTAATATGGAATGATTTTCATTTGAAATGAAATATTCTTGTCGAAAGATTCTTTGCAAATCCATACGAAAAGGTCTTGGCTCTCCTCATTAAAACCTGAGTAATCAACTCCCTTAAAACTAAGTTCTCACCAAAGTGCATTTTACCAACCATAACCACTCTCAAGTACAAAGCAAAGTACTGGTCCTTACAAACTAAGTCACTTTTAAGTTATCAAGCAAAAATGGCCTAGGCAGAAACCATGGTTCCTTCTCTTCCTCCTCCATCAATTCCTGCATCAAACTATAGATCTTATGCCAACAACTCCTAACATAGTTGGGCACCCAGTTACAAATTAACCTACATTACAAAGCTCACTAGCCCTGACAACTACCGAACCTGGCTTGTTGTCAGAGAATATGTCCTCATGCTATATAATTACTAGAACATAATAACCGAAATGGAAACTCTGTGGGAGGCAGAGGAGGGTAAAGATGGAAATAATAACTCAAAGAGATTAAATGAATTTCGCGATCGCTACCAATAGGCCTCAGCCTACTTCCTTGTAACAATTGACCCCTAATGACTTATATTGTTGGCTACCCACAAAACACCCCCTGCCATGTGGAACGCGTTCCAAGATACATTTGCTACAGATAACACTACCTCCTGCTTCGAACAAGTAAACACTCTCAAAGATACCAAGTACGATACCTCAGCACCTATTGCAAACCATATCCTCAAGCATGATACCCTCTGGAATCGAATGCAAAACAGTTGCTCCTTATACTCTGATGGTCTCCAATGTGCTCTACCATGTATATTTATTAGTCTTTAAGTCTCCTGCAGCTCAAGCAGCGGTTCTTCTCCAGTCCATTCCCAAGTCGATAAGTAACATTGCCCATAACATCCAAACATACAGAGAACCACATTCGATCATGTCTATATAAGGTTGTTGTACATGATGCCCTCCGTTAGCCTTTAGGACGACAAAGGGTATAAAAGCACTGATGTAAAAGGGAAAGTAAGGAAATCTCCACAGAGACCTCCAACTACATGTAAGCAATGTACCTAGTCTACGAAGCATTACCCGACTGCCTGGGCTGAGGGTCATACCTGGAACCAGTGCAATAAACTCATGGCCAACAACTAAAAGAAGAAGGAAAAGAAAGCTTTTAGTACAGCAAAGAACGGCAATGAAGAAATATCTGACCCAGTCCATACTTCCACATCCCCCCTCTCTACCCAAAAGAATCCTCACCCTCAGAATCCGGTAATTGCTACAGGAGCAAGCTCACACATGACAAGGAACCTAGACATTCTTATAAACTTTGAACCAAGTACATGAACAGTGAAGTTGGGTGATTATTCATTAATAGAATCATCAGGCTGAGGAACTGTCAGGTTCATGATAATAACTTCAAACGGTCATGTAGTGTTATAAACCTATCCTTAGTCTGCCAGACAAGGCACACTACCTCCTTCAACTACAACAGGTAACATTACGTACCGCTCGTCGTACCTCTCTTCAGGTCTCGTAGCCTTATGTCGCCTAGTAAACGCTGAGTCCTTTCACTACGAGCCCGTGCGACGGCTCCTTAGAGATACGTTTTCTTGAATCACCTTTCGGTCAGTAATATAAACGGATGGTCGTAATGAGAATAAAGGGTCGATTGAACTAACAGCAAAAGCATAACATAGGAAGTAACTTAGGTGGTTCCGTGAAAGGCTAGCTATCTATGTCTTTTCATTTCTTCTTTTTTTTTTTTTTTTTTTTATATATCATGTATTGCTTGTTAAGGTACAAGAACTCGCATGCATCGTGAGATATGGCGTTAAGAAAACCTTAAATCCAAAATGAACAAACAAAGGAAAGAACACCCTCAAAGCTCCTAGTAGTGCCTTGCATAAGACACGTCACCACATACAGTTAATCAAAAAGTTAATAAAACAAACAAAGGCCCGTGGGCCATATTGTAACACAACAGGAAGGACAACCACAAACCCCCAGGCAGACCCAAGCTAATGAAAATGTAAGCTAAAGCGGCCGAGGCGGAGAGGAAGAATGAAGGAGAGGGGCCACGGAGGAGGCAGGGGAAGAGGGGAAGATCATAGGGGAGGGGGAGCAGCGCCCAGGGGCAGGCATAAGGGGGGAGAAGGTGGTGCCCGTCTCGCGAATAAAGCGACCGAGGGCAAGAAGGAGCGGGAGCAAGGACCAGAGATGGGCCTCAAGGCCAATGTCGGTGACACCTAGGAGTTGGCGTGACAGTACTAGGGCCATTGAGGGACAGCGTAGGATAGCATGGCTGAAAGTCTCATCCTCCTCCCCACAACGGGGCCAGAGGGTGGGAAGGCCAATGGAAAACCAGGAGGGGTGGGCCGCAAGGTAGCTCTTGTGAGAGCGCATCTGATGCACGCGCCCAGCAATGAACTTCCCAAGGCCCATGAAGGGGTGAGGCGACAGGCGCCAGGGGAATTGATAATAAACGTGAGGAAGAGCGGTCCTGAGCCAGTCATCCATAAGAAGATCATGGGCCTTCCAGCGCAGAACACGGTAGGGAGAGGTCATACCTGTCGCAGGCGGCAGGGGGGGGGGGAAGGATACTAGATCCATCCTAATCAAGGGGTCAAAGGATAACGAGCCCAAGAGTGGTAGTGCCAGATGAGCCAGAGCATCAATTGGGAGGTTTGTGCGTACCGGGGGTGTAGGGGGAGGGGAGGCTCCGGCAGCCCAGGGGCATAACATTGGCGGGTAGACGCCTACACAGGTGTCGGAATGAATCTGGTGCACGGTACTGCAGCAGTGAGGGAAAGTCTGGAGGAAGGCGAGCTGCAGCAGGAGTGGCAGTGGGTGGGAAGGAGACCAGCCGGAGGGCGGCCAGGCGGCGACGGTGTCTGGCCAAGGAGGCGACTGGTGAGAGGCAGGATTCTTCAGAGAGGATCGGAGTGGGAGTGGATCGGAAACAGTTGGTGACTCAACGCTGAACAGAACGCCAAAAAACCTCCATTCGATCCAGAAGTGAGTGGGAGGGCACCAGAAGGTCTGATCCATAGAGGAGGATTGGTAGCAGGAGGGAGACGGCCAGCCTGTGGCACAAATGGGGGGAGAGGCCAGACCCAGCGGGTGACAACCGCTGAACAGTGGAAAAACCACCCTGGGCAAGAGAGAGGCGTAGGGAAAAATGAGCGTGAGTGGAGAGAGAAGAGGTAAACCAGTAACCCAGCCAACGGACTTGGGACTGAGGGGAGAACAAAAGTGAATCAATAGCGATAGGAGAAAAATCAAGTGCCCCCCGCTGAAGTGGAGTTCTCCAATGCATCAGATCAGTCTTGGGGACCGAGAAGCACACACGGCGAATGGAGGCCCTACGCTTCAGACGGGAGTAAATGAGCTGTAGGGAGCGAACATTGCCCCCATAAGAAGCAGATGTCACAGTGATGGCGAAATCATCAACATAAGAAAGAATAAGCTCCCTAGAGACCGAAAAATGCATGGAGGAAACATAAATAACAAATAACAAAGGAGACACGGGCGACCCCTGAGGGGTGCCCACGGAAACAGGGGAAAAGGTCCTTGGAGAACCTTGAAACAGTAAAGAACAAGTGCGACCAGTGAGGAAAGACCTGACCCAGACCACAAGATAGTAATTGACCCCCTTTCTCTTGAGGGACTCGGCTAACACGGATGAGTCGACATTGTCAAGGCCACCATTAATATCAAGGAAGAGGGTGGAGACCTAGAGGCATAGACGTTGAAACGAGCGGACAGTGTGAACCAGAGAAGCACACGCATCAAAGGAGGAAAGACTAGGAAGAGAGCCACACTGGTTAGGACTCAGGAGCCCAACGGCACGGGCGATGGGCTCCAGGCGGGAGGCAACAACCCTTTGCAAGATCTTGGAAAGGGTCTGAAGAAGAACAATAATGCGGAAAGAAGAAGGAGAATCATAAGAGTCTTTGCCGGGCTTATCAAGGATAACCCCATTTGCCCTTTTCAGAGAAGAAGGGTGCAAACCAAAGTCCAGGAGGGGGCTGAAGAGAAGGGTAAGAATCAAGAGGTTGACAGCGTGCACCTTCTTCCAGACAGAATACGGGATCGTGTCTGGGCCAGGGGCGGAGGAGGAGGAAGAGTGATCCAGGTTGGAAGCCACTTCCTCAGTTGTGAGGGGGGGGCAGTCCCAGTATGGGCGCATAATGGAGGGGAGGGAAACACAAGGTCGAGGAGGGAAAAAATGGTCAAGCAGGGCCTAGTTCATACCCTCAGGGGTATCGGCCCCTGGGAGGGAGGGGAAACAAGGGGTGGGGCGGCCAAGGGCCAGCCTTCTAGTGGTCCAAATAGTGCAGGGGGTGGTTGACATGAGGAGCGCAGACCAGTGGGCCCTCTTTGCCGCCTTAATCGCCTTAAAGTACCCACGCTTTGAGAGGCAGGCAGCGTCTTGCACACCAGGGAGGTAGTCGGGGCGTCTAGCCATTCGTGAGGCGGAGTGGAACTCCTGTCGCAGAGTAGAAAGTAGAGGAGACCACCAGGGTTTGTTGTAGAGGGAAGGGAGGGACAAGGGGGTGTGCACCGTAAGGAGACAAGTGAGGCAGGTAGACTGACGGTCGAACCAGGTACTTAGGGAGGAGGCCATCGGGAGGGAGGGGGCATTAGGGACAGAAAACACCTTAAGCTCTTCCTCCAGCGCGGGCCACTCTGTCAAAGCCCAGTTAGGGGCCGGGGCTGGTGTGGCTGCCGAAGGGTGAGCGAAGGTGATGGAAATAGGAACATGGTCAAAACCAGTGGAGGGAAGGGGAGTATCCCATAGTTGAAAATAGGGGGCAAGAGCAGGGGAAGCAAATGCAAGGTCGATAACACTAGGGCGGGAAGAGCCACAGAAAGGGAAGCGAGTGAAGACACCAGGAGTGTTTAAAAGAGAAAAACCCAAGGCAGAGGCCCTGTCAGCATACGGGGATGAGGGTGCAAGCTCCTGATGAGAGAGGTCGCGCAGGGGGTTTGCAGCAGGAAGGTGAATATTAAGATCACCCAGGGTTAAAACAGGAAAATCAACGGAGGGAAATATAACAGAGGGAGAAACCGTGCGACGAGGAGAAGAAGGAGAAAACTAAGTACTATAGGAATTCAAAATACGAATACGAGGGAAAGAAAACCCAAAAGCCGTAGTGCACTGGAAAAAATCCATGCCCCTGACATCCCGCCTACCGCAAAATACAGGAAGAATAATCCAGGACTTGAGCAAGGGAGCAGACACATAAAAAGCCACCCTGGGGGAACCAGAAGACAAAGCAGGCGGGTGAAAGGAAGAATACCCACGAAAAGTAGGAAGGCGGCCCCTGTAAACAGCGGGATCCTGTAAGCAAACAACAGAAGGAGGGGGCAATAAGCCCACAAAGGAATTAAACAAGGAAAGAAACACATCCCAGCTCCCAAGGCTGTTGTGTTGGACAAAGGACAGAGGTGAGTGGAGTGGAGGGGTGGGAGAGGAAGAGTGGCCGTGAGACATTAATGGGCAGAGCCCGACCCATGATGCGTGGAAGGAGTAGGGGAGGGGGCCTCCCAGGGGGGAAGGCCACCTCGCCTTGAGGGGGCACGCCTTGGCGGGGAAGAGGCGTGAGAAGGGGGGGGAGATCTAGCTGATGGCTGGACAGGAGGTTCCTAGAAGACCTACCAGGCCTGGGGGATTCCGGGTCAAAGGGGGGTGCAAGAGAGGTTGTGGCTGGGAGGATAGAGTGCTAGGGGCTGGGTGTAGAGGTTGCCCAGAGGGGGAACCACCATCCCCAGCTAGGTCCATGGTGTCAGGCGGAGGAGGTGAACCTGGGCGGGACCCAGCAGTGGGGATAGGACGGGGGGGACGAGAAGGGCGGTCAGGACAGTCGCGATACCTGGCGGAGTGGTCGCTACCACAGTAGGTGCATCTGGCGGGGGAAGAGAAACAACAGTTAAGAACTGGTTTTAGGTTGCCACCCTTGGGGCAGGAAGGGTTGGGGCAGTGGTTCTCGACTCTGGTGTGGTGGAGGGAGCACAGGGGGCAGAGAGGGTGATCTATTTTGCACCGGGGGCTGACATGGCCGAACTTCCAGCAGTTGAAGCATTGAGTGAAGGCGTTGGAGGAAAAGGCCCTGTCGGACCAGCGGTTCTGTGAGAAGAGGGGAATGGAGCGGACCAAACGATCCAGGTCCGTGGGGTCAATAGTAACAATGAGTGACGTAGAGAACTTGCCCAATCTGGAATCTTTGTCCTAGTTGAGAAAGCGAGCCGAGAGGATTGAAACCCCAGTCGAGTTTCTAATAGAAGTGGAGAGACTAGCAAAGAGGCCTTCATCGTTGTCAGGGAGGTAGACCAAGGTGACAGAGTGGATGGCCACCTGTGTGGCATTGGGAGCAGGGCGGAAGGAAAACCAGGGGTTTTCTCCAACTAGGAAGGAATGCTTCAAGCGCAGGGAAAGAGCATCAAAGTAGAGAGCATAGGAAAGGGCAGGGACTGAGAGGTCGCGGCCAAGGAGAGAAAAAGTGCCGCAGTCATTAACAGTAGCAGTGAAGGAGCGCGGAATGGAGCAGTTAGCCTCCTCAAGGACAGAGGCAGCGAGATCAGGCAGTAAACCAGCAAGAGCAAGCGCATCAGACCTAAAACCTGGTGAAGTGCGGGGAGCATTGAAGTGACGTGAGGAGGCGGGGAGGGGAGGGGGCGTTTTAACTTT
>QFET01007509.1:0-38656 GCA_003316355.1 Tuber calosporum | reverse complement strand
AGTCCAGCACGAATTGGTATTGGACCAATCGTCAAAGACTAGTCATCCTGAAAGCCAGCAGCAAGACCGGGGGAACCGGAACGAAGCCGGATTGGTCGACAACCAAGTTGGCCCCTTGGTGTTCTAAGAAAGTATTGGCAAGTTCCAAACTGGACGGCCATAGTTTGAACAGCAGGACGACGGCTGTTATCTCTTACCGAGAAGGTGTGAACACCCACGGAGAAAGAAGCGCTCTGATCACGCCATTAGCTGTGCGGCGGAAAAACTTACAGGGTCAAAGGGGTTTCGCTGTTGGGTTTTGTTGCGAAAATTGTTAGTAGATACTTGGTTGTATGGAGAACTAATGTAGTCCGCGCAGACTCAGACGCGGGATATAAATATCGAAGTGCCTCCCTAGCTTTAGCCATAAAAAAGCAACGGAGAAGAGATCTTATCAATATCATACGTTCTACCTTGAAATCTTGAGCCTTCCTAGACAATCTCCGTCTACGATTTGATTTCTTAAGCCTAGCCTGATTCGCTTGACCTTAGAATCGGCTACCCTTAACATTCTCTTTGTTACTAAGGCTCTTTACATGACTACTGGACACCTCCAAGTCATATGTCAGGAATCACACAAGCTCATAGATCATTCGACCCTCCTCGATGATCTGCTGCTCGCACCACGTCCCTCTAGATATATCTCCTCTTTCGAAGAAATAGTTGAAATCTCCCTCTAGGAGATTAAATTATAATTACCTCAGGAACCCATCTGGAGCACGGATCCCTTGTATGTCCCGACACAATCAGATATCCAAGAATTCTACCAACCCTTTTACAGTCCCACCTTCCTGTTGAAACCGTTCCAAGACTTCGATAATGAACTAGAAGTAACCTGCAGTTCTTTCAGCTTTTCCTCCTCCTCCTTCAACCCATCCCTTTAGAGACTAGGAAAACATCTAGAGTCCTAATAAAATGAGTTGGCACGACAATTAACTGTCGACACGGAAAAAGCCATGTCCCTAATAGAAGAAGTCTCGCAGGTTGGAAGCGACCATGCACCTGGACACTCCAGGTCACCATTGGCACTCCACCACCTCTAACAATCAAGTTGGGTGAGAAAGTCGCCCCCAGGAACTTGATCAACTACTCCATGTCCCCCCAATGTCAAAAATCCAGCTATGGACAGATTAGCAGTACGCATTTCACAGGCATTGAGCTCCTTGGATCGTACTCTGCAGGAATCAGTTGATATGCAACATCTGGCCTACCTTGCACTATCGGGTCAAGAACAGGATCAGGTAAACCAACACTCTGACCATGCCCAAAGGATAACCCAGTGGGGAACAAATCCTTGGCGAAGAGTAGAAACCAGTCAAATTGGAACTTGAAATCTTTGCAACTGAAACCGCCGCACTTCAGGATGCCACAAGCAAAGGGTTGGAAGCAAAGTTGTGAGCACAGGAAGAATGGGCTACACACTATGGAGAGGTAAGTACCAACTTCATCCTAAGATTGGGGCAACAGGACAAGAGTCGCTGGACTGAGACCGCCAGCTAGAATAGGCTTTGTCTAGGGAAAAAGCAGAACTGCTACAAGACAAGTAACTGCACAAAAAGAACATGTGCGGACAAAAGAGGAGTTATGAGAACTTCACCAATGCCGGGAACAAGAGTGTATAGAGAGGGAGGCCTATGTGACATGGCACAATGCCGCATCCAATCAGCTTAAGTGAATGTTGACATGGATGAATGAGACTCTGATGTAACATCAAGTTGCATGAAATACCCCTAGTGTGTGGGACTCAGTAACACCACTGCCGGTGGAAAATCCCGGATTGGAAAAACAGACCATGGCTGACGGAAAGGAAGAATTTCGTTTTATCCCTGCTAGGAATAGAGGTAAAGGAGTAGGCCGTGGTCAAGGAAATGGAAGTAGGAGAAAAATCCTACCGCCGCCTCCACCAGCAAATGCCCCTGACCCTGAAGACGATGACCCCGGCTCAGAAGACGTAGGTGTCCACTCTAAAAAAGATTAGGAACCAACCAGGAGACTGTTTACAGGACGAAGGTTTTCTTCCGTGGTAGACGCATCGGTGGACCAACTAGGGCAAGCATGAGCCATACCAACCGCAGGCAGGCGGATCCCCCCTTCAAATTAGAAAATAACCCTATTCAGGATGTGCGAGTATGGTTATTAAATTGCATGGATTACTTTGAAAGAAACCCATGGCAAAGGGAAGAAGATGAAGAACGCCTCAAGTATGCATTAGGGAGAGTAGAAGGAACCGAGGTGGCCTCTTTCGTGATAACCTACAGGAAGAAAATGACTATGAACCTCGGATTCCCCATACACAAGGGTTATAACTTTTGGATAACTATCAGGGCCGAAGTCGCAAAACGATTCTTAGTACTTTATAAGGCGCAGAAAGCCTTACCCGACATGGAGAAGGTTAGGTACTCAGGAAAGATTGAGAAGTAACTCCTTACCATGACAACCACTACATCGAGGCAGAAGTATCTGGTATCTCTTGGAGAACCAAAACACAGCAACAACTTCCTATTGAAGCCATGCGTACACTATCACATGAAAATCATGACTTTGATAGTGAATGGATTAAGGCAATTCGCAGGGTTACCAAAGCGGAAGAATCATTCGCGGAAGAACAAGGGCTATTTAGAAAATACGAGCAGGGAAAAAGTGACTCCGAAAAAAGAAAACGGCAGGAGGAATCCAAATCTAGCAAGACCACTGCTTGAAAGAAAAAATCAAAAAACCATACGGCAGCTGAATAGGCTGCCTACAAATTGAAAAAACAAGTGTAAAAAGGGAAAAATACCCCACCTGAAGGAAAGGTTGAGCACACAAATTGGCTGGAAGCTTATAAAGGAATCCCTGAGGACAAAATTGTAGAGGGAAAGAAAGTCAATCAATGCACCCGTTGCATGTTGGCTATCTATAATTGGAGGTTCTGCAGGAACCAGGCCCAGGTATCGGTAATAGGGCGGAAACGGGGGGGTTTCAAACCTAAATATCGACGACCCCAGGTAACTAAGGGACAAACAGCACCTACAACCATGGTAAACTAAGGCCCTGTTTGGTTGCGCTGGACCCATTTGCGACCGTTCCAGTATGAAACGCTCGAGCGGGTAGAAATGGTCGTCCAGTGGAGACTGTTCACTACAGGTAAACATGTGATGAGTAATGCGACAACAAAATTATACAACAGAAGAATAGCACAAATTTTTTACCTTATCTAAATCCCCCTCCGCATCCACCATCTCTTCCTTGTTCTATTCCTAGGATCTTTCTCTTCTTCTTCTGGTATGCACTCCTTTGCCCCCCCCCCTCTTCAATACTAGCTATTCCTTTGGGTTCTGACTCTGTCACTCAGTTCCTCCACCTTCTCCCCCTCACGTACCAGCCGTCCCTCCTGGTTTCCGCTCCTGTGCACAGCTCCACCTCATCATTCTTTCCTTGTGCTGGCTCTTTCTCTCGGTACCTGCTCGCTCAATTCCTTCTCCCCCGGTGTTGGCCCTCCCCCGTCCCTCCTAGTCTCTGCTTCCTTGCTGAGCACCCCCTCCTCTTCCTATGGTATTGGCTCTTGCTTTGGGTTTTTGCTGCTGTGTGTGGCTCCTCCTGCTCTCCTTAGGATTGCTCTCTTGCCTGGTCTCTCCTTGTTTGCTTGGCTCCTTCCTCTCTTCTCTCTTCTGCTATATTAACTCTACCTCCAGGTTTCAAGTTTCTCATCCCTACTCTATCGCTCAGTGCGTCCGACTCTACCTCTTGCGCTGGCTGTTTCTCCGGATCCCAACTCGCCGGCTTGGCTCTTCCTCCTCCACCTCCTCCACTAGTGCTTTGTCTCCTCCTGGGTCCTTGCTGTGGAGTTCCTGCTCTCTTGCTCGGCTCCTTCTACTCCTGCTTTTGTGTTTGGTCTCCTCCCAGGTCCCTGCTCTGGGGTCTCTCCTCTCGCGCTGGTCTCCTTCTCTCCCTCTTCTTTGGTTTTGTCTCCCGTGTCTCTACTGTGGGATCTCTGCTCTTGCGCTCTGCTCTTGCGCTCTGCTCTTGCGCTCTGCTCTTACGCTCTGCTCTTGCGCTTGGCTCTTGCGCTTGGCTCTTGCGCTTGGCTCTTGCACTCGGCTCTTGTGCTCAGCTCCTTCTCTTCCTCCGCCTCTGCAGTTTCGTCTCCTGGGTCTCTGCTTTGGGATCTCTGCTCCTACGCTCACCTCCTTCCCTTCTTCCCCGCTTCTGTTTGGTTTCCTCCCGGGTCTCTGCTCTGCGGTCTCTACTCTCACACCTGGCTTATTCCCTTCCTCTTCCCCTTCGTTTTCTTTCTCGGTTCTCTGCTCTCGTGTCTCTGCTCTGGTACCTAGCTCCTTCCCTTCCTCCTCCCCTTTGGTTTCGTCGTCCTGGTCTCAGCTCTGGGCTCTCTATCCTTACAGTTGGCTCTTTCTCTTCCTTCTCCTCTTCTGTTCGGTCTCCTCCTGAGTCTTTGCTCTCGGATCCTCACTCTCTCGCTTGGCTCCCCCTTCTCTGACTCCTCTTCCCCTGTTTGGTCTTCTCCTGGATCTCTACTCCGTGGGTTCCTCTGCCATGCTTGGGTGCTTCTCCTCCTCGCGTGTTGGCTCTGCTTGTGGGTTTCCAGTTCATTGTACCTGCTCCTGTGATTAGCACCTCTTCGTTCTCCCTTTCAAACTATTAAGACTCCGCTACTTAGTTTCCACTCGCTCGCCTACCTCTTACGGTTCCCTCTACTTTCTGCTCCTGTGGCCAGATCGCTCCAATTAGAACTTCTTGTGTTAGGACTACTGGCTGGTCTCCGGTGCCAGGCTCTCTCACCTGGCTTTTCTCCATTATCCGCAGTAGTTGTCTTCGCGATGGCAAGTCCGGATATTACCCCAGAGGCTATCTCAACCAGGGAGGACAACTATTCCTCTAACAATCCACTAAGCCTGCAGAATGTATTGTTGATTCAACAAGTTGAAGGAAGTGAGGAAAATCCGATGCCTATTTTGGATAACCCAAATATACCTTCTTCATTTACCAATAAATCCAGGACACGTAGGCCACGTGCTCGTGCTATTGAATGGTCTGCCGAGATGACTAGAGTCCTATTACAGGAGCTGGTTCAGGCTATTAGGGCAGGGAAAAGGTCAGACAATGGCTTCAAAATTGAAGTTTGGAATACGATTGCACAAACCGTTCAGATTGTTTTTACCGGAGACTCCATTCTCACCGGAGAAAAGTGTCAGAGCAAGCTTGAAACCTTGCGAAGGAAATGGAAGATTTGGACTCGCTTGAAAGGCCTCAGTGGATTTGGTTGTGATCCAGTATCAGGTGTTATTACCGCTCCAGATGATATCTGGGAGATAGAAATATCAAGACAACCTGGAATTCGTGAATTCCGTGATAAACCAAGGGCGTATCCGATGAAAATGAGGGAGATCTTTGAGGGTACTCAAGCAACCGGACGACATGCAATCTATCCTCGGTTTGGAGTACCGCTATCACTCTCACCTGAATCCCCTTCATCATTACAGTTAACTATTGACGATGATGATGATGAAGCTTCCTCTGAACAAGGTCTTCCCAAAAGACGAAGGCAGGAGAGAGAAAGTCCTGTAACCCCTTTGGGCCGTGTTCGATCCAGGCAGGATACACCTGCTACACGTCTTGTCAACGCGGTTGAAAAGATGATTTCTGAACCAATTGTACTACCAACTATTACCTCTGTTATTCATCAAGCTATTACCAAGCTACGTGAGAACTATAAAGGAAGAGCTGAATGGAGTACTGATGATATACTTGCAGGGTATGAGCTTTTGGAAAGTTCTATTAAGGCTGAGGTATTTCTAGCTCTGGATGGTGGGGAGGATGAAGAGAGGTGGCTGAGAAGGCAAATTAGAACCTTTCAGATTTAAGTTGTAAAGTAGTAGAATACTCTAGTTTCTTCTACTATTATAGTTTACATACTCTATCCACATTTTTGTAGCCCGTTGATCCCTATCTACTATGATCTGCCTTATATCCACTGCCTGTCCTCCTTGTACACCCTCACTACCTTCTCTCATTGAATGCTCCTCCAGTGTCTGATCACTCTCCTCCTGGAATGTTTCTGACTCGTGGTAAAATTCATCTTCCTCACCATTTGCACGATGGCGAATAAAGTTATGTAGTCCACATAGTACCAATACAAGCTGTGCTTGAATCTCGAGAGTATATTCTGGTGGGTATTAGGAATCCGAAAGCGCCAATGTAACACACCAAATGCCCTTTCAATTACATTCCGTAGCTGTGCATGACGTAGGTTGAAAAGCTCCTCCTTGGTTTTTAGCTTTTGATGTGAACGTGACTGCTCACGAAGATGGTACCGTACTGTGCGATAAGGTGTAAGAATACCTTTACGCAAGCCATATCCAGCATCCGCAAGATAAACAGCATTTTCCTCCCTGGGAAAGCCATTTAACTCTGCATTTTCCAATACACGAGCATCATTTGCTGATCCCTCCCATCCTGGACATACATAAAAGAAGTACATATCCAAACTACAACCAGCAAGCACATTTTGAGATAATGTACCCTTGCGGTTACGGTAGAGAGCATGTTGAGAACTGGGTACATGAGCCAGAATATGTGTGCCATCTATTGCACCGCGAACATCTTGAAAGTAGCGCATCTTTCCCCCATCATTTCGTATACGAGCTGCAACATTGCTTGGTGGAGTATGAATGAAGGTCGCATACAGTTGTAGGAGAACTTTCAAAACGTGATTGAAATAACTATTCATTAATAAATAAAAATATTAGATAAATATGGCAATTATTCTCTTCCATTCAGATAAATATTCACTTACCGTGAAATTGTTTCTCCACCATGCTGAAACTGCTCCTGTGCTTCCCTATTCGATGCCCCACGCCCTATAATCCACAAAAATATAGCCAGCTGCTCTTCCACACTAATGTGGCGAGTTGGCGACAGTAAGCCACGCTGGATAATCCAGTCACGAAGATCCAGGAAAGTTGTAAGAGGCATACGAAGCAGCTCCATCACTCGACGTGGATGGGCTCGGAGAATCTCATCGGTATATCAGCGTCCAGTACGACTAGAGGTATGCACATACTGTATAGGAAGAAATATGTTGACACATATTGCAGCGGAAATTGCAATTTGGATTCGTCGTTGCATAATAACTTGATGAAAGGAGCTACTATTGGCCTGCATACTCATAGATTTTGGAAAAATAGGAATAAGAATAGAGGGATACTTGTGGAAAATATTATATTATGATAAATACATATATGCAATACGCTTACGGCACATTATCGGGTATTTTGAAATGGACGGTTGCTGCCTTTTACCGTTGCCAAACGGCCATTCTGTTCTTCCATTTTGAAATGGACGGCGAACGGTCATTTGTATGTGACAACGAAATGGGCCCAGTGCAACCAAACAGGGCCTAAGTCAACCAGCCCAGGATTTGGGAACTGGATGACATGAATGAAGCTAAAATAAGGTTTTGGGGCATCGGCAGGGATGGCGACTGGGTCCTTGGTTGTGGACCCAAACCGAAACCGAAATCAACAAGTGGGGTCGACCTCTGCAAGGTCCTACAAGCAGATATTCCACGCTTCTCCATAGGAAACTCAAAATCAAAGCAAGAATCACGAAAAGCAATGCAGAACTAAATCAGTATCACAGACCAGAGAATGCTAGGCGAGCAAGTAGCGATTAACTTGGACGGCGGCTCGTGGTAGTCGGGGACTAACCCTGGGAACCTGAAACTATAAAGGAAGAAAGTGGAGTACAATATTTGATGTAAATCGGACCTCAGTACGGAAGACGGTTAATTAAACCCATGGCCTTATGAAGCCCTAAATGCTTACTAATTTTCCAAGGAAGAGTGGACAGACCAGCGCTGCCTAGGGACTTCTTAAGAATGACAAGGGGAAATGAGTCCAGCCTGGATCTTGAGAAACCTTCCGGGCATGAAAATATACAAGACGTCAGCTGGACAACAGAACAGTTGAACAAACGAAAGAGGATTCCTGTCATCAAGAAAGATGAAGTTGGAAGTGAATATGAAACTACGGCTACCTATTTCACTAGCTACCTAGATCAGGGAAAGTCTTACCGAACATTGACTACGGATTTGTAGACAAGATAGACACAATAGATTCCTTGGTAATCTAAGTGATGCACGAAGACTCTCCTGAATACAACCTAATAATTTGAGTTCGGCTCCAGTTAGGCAGGGCAATTGGCATGTGTATGGGAACCATTCGGCAAGGGCTCAAGACCTCAAGTAGTGGGCTGCCCAGTACACCAAATACAGAGATTTTAGTTTGTCTGAGGAGGTATTAGGTACAAACGACTCCCTATAGGATTACATGACTTTTCAGGAGGGACTTAATGAATCTGAACCTCTCTAGGCAATTATCCACCTACGGCCCGGGCGTTCGCCCTGGGAGTCGACACTGGCACCTTGTGCAGTTCCTCGTTTACTAAGAAAAATGACAAATTGGAACACATCTTATAACCACGTATACATCGTCGCCGTCCATCCGACCGGAGGCTGTACGCAGGGTATATGAGAGGGCCTCCCTGGCTACGTCAGGTAAGATGAACGAAGCGATTCCGTCAAGAACTCGCGGAGTTACACCCAGATGAAGTTAAGAGAGCCCGGGTAGTCCTCGATGGGTATGAATGCGCGATTGTAGTAGGCTACTCCATACAAAGCGAGAGTACGCTGACACCCCCGTGATGCCTATATGGTGACTGCACCTATCGGACCAAGTTGATAAAGAGAGGCAGTGAAGACGAGAAGGTATTGGCCCGATTATGAACACTAGGCATCCGCAATGCCAGCTGCAGAGCCGGATAAGACGGCACGAAGCAGCTTCCGCCAACAACCAAGGTGGCCCCTTGGAGTTCCAAGAAGATATTGGTTCATTCCAAACTGGGTTGCCATATCTTGACAGCCGAAGGAAGGTTGATAACTCTGACTAAGGGGGTCCACACCCCCTGAGATGTCAGGAGCTCTGATCATACCATTAGCTGTGTGGGGGAAGACAAAGTTTCAGGGTCAAAGCGGGTTCGCTTTCGGATTAAGAGACAAAGGTTGGGAAGAAAATGCCTGCTTATATGTAACCCAGTTGTAGTCCACGAACACACAGACCCGGGATATAAATATTGAACTGCCTGCCGAGCTTTAGCCATCATCAAGCAACGGAAAAGAGATCTTATCAATATCATTAGTTTTACTCAAAATTGTTACCTTCGAGCCTTCCTAGACAATTTCCGTTTACGCAGAAAGATTTAAGCCTAGTTCAATTTGCTTCCCCTTAGAATCAACTACCCTTAACAGTATATTGATATTTCTTCTTGTTACCAAGGCTCACTACATGACATTTGGACATCTCCAAGTCATACCTGTGGAATCACATAAGCTCATAGCTGATTCCACCCTCCTCGACGATCTTATGCTCAAACCTCACCCCTCAAATTACCTCTCCTCTTTCGAAGAACTACTGGAAAACTCCCTTCTGGAGATTCAATTCTATATACCTTAGGAACCATCCTGGTTCACCGATCCTCTACTCGTCCCTACCGAAAATGATTTCCAAAAAATCTACAAACATTTGTACGCACCCACCTTCCGGTGGAAATCTTTAGTTGACTACGACACCGAAGAAGAAGGAACCTCCAGTTCCTTCAATATCATCAATTCCTCGTTGGTACACTCTCCTTAGGGATTGCGAAGACATTCCAACTCACTTTAAAAACAATGTTCTCATGACAATTAACTTTCGATACGGACAAGGTAAAGTCTGACATCGAAGAAGTATCGCTGGTAGGAAGCGATCTTGCACCTGGTCGCTCCATGTCACCTTTGGTACTCCACCACCTTTCACAGCCAAGTAGAGTGAGAAAGTCGGCCCCTGGAACTCGTTCAAGCACTCCCCGTCCTCCTGATGCCAGAAATTCACCTATGGAAAGATTAGCAGAATGCATAGGCCAGGCAATGAGCTGCTTCGACCGTACCGTCCAGGAATCGCTTGATATGCAACATCTCGCTTACCATGAACTATCTAGACAAGCTCATTATCAGGCAAATCAACTCCAGCACCATGCCCAACGCATAACCCGTGGGGAACAAATTATTAGCAAAGAGCTGAAACAAGTCAATTTGGGACTTGAAATGTTAGCAAAAGAAACCGCCACACTTCTAAATGTAACCACGAAACGGTTGGTACCAAAGTTAGGGGTGCAGGAAGAATGGGCTACACACCATGATGTACTAAGTACCCAGCTTCATGCTAACCTTGTGGCAACAGGACAAGAGTCGCTGAATCGAGACCACCAGCTAGATCAGGTGTTGGCAAGGCAAAAGGCAGAACTCCTATAAAGACAAGTGGCCACACAAAAAGAACTTGAGTGGACCCGTGAGGAATTACGAGGGCTGCACCAGCGCCTTGAACAGGAGCGGTAGGAAAGGGAAGCCTATGTCGTCAGGCAGAATGCCATATCCGAAAACTTAACGGAAGGTTGACATGGATGAATGACACTCTGATGCAACTTCAAGTTGCACGAAATAACCCTAGTGTTTGCGAAACAGTGGCACCACAGCCAGTGGAAAATCAGGGATTGGAAAAACGAACTATGGCCGTTTGAAACGAAGAATTTCG
This sequence comes from Tuber calosporum, assembly GCA_003316355.1. Classification (NCBI taxonomy): domain Eukaryota; kingdom Fungi; phylum Ascomycota; class Pezizomycetes; order Pezizales; family Tuberaceae; genus Tuber; species Tuber calosporum. The sequence goes on along the minus strand of QFET01007509.1, from coordinate 27,992 downwards.
CATTATTCCTACCAGGGATAAAGGAAAGGGAGTAGATCGTGGAGATGGAAATGGAAGTGGGGGAAAAGACCTACCGCCACCACCACTAGCAAATGCTTCTAACTCTGGAGACGATGACTTGTATTCAGAATACGGAGGTGGCCCCTGCAAAAAAGGTGGGGAACCATCCCGGAGACCCTTGACAGGACGAAAGTTCGAATCCAAGGCAGATGCCTGGGTCAACCGAATGGGGCAGGCATTGTCAAGGAAAACCGCTCTCAAGCGGATCCACCATTTAACTTTCAAAATAAGCCTACTCAGGATGTGTGAGTATGGATATTGAATTGCGACGACAATTTTGGGAGAAACCGATAACAATGGGAAAACGATGAAGAATGTATCAGGTATGCGTTAGGAAGAATGGAAGGTACCGAGGTAGCCCCTTTCAGGATAACCTATCGGAAGAAAATGACTGGGGGCCACGGATTACCAAAACATGAGGGTTATCAAATCTGGATAACTTTCCGAGCCGAAGTTACAGAACGATTATCAGTACTGCATAAGTCACAAAAAGCCTTAGCCGAGATGGAGAAAGTCCGGTATACAGGGGATATAGAGAAGTATCTCCTCACCATGGAAAACCACAACATCGAGGCAGAAGTATCAGGTATCGCTTGGAGAACTATAATTCAGCGGCAGCTCCCTATTGAAGCCATGCGTAGGCTATCACATGAAAATCATGACTTGGAGAGTGAATGGATAAAGGCAGTCCGAAGGGTTACCAAAGCGGAAGAATCGTTTAAAGAACAACAAGGGCTATTCTGAAAAAACGACCAGGGGATAAGTGACTCCCACAAAAGAAAACGGGAGGAGGAATCAAAATCTAGCAAGACCACTGCTGGAAATAAAAAACGAAAAGCCTCTACGGCAGCTGAAAAAGCTGCCTATAAATTGAAAAAACAAGCGGAAAAAGGGAAAAAATCCCCTGCGGAAGGAAAGGTTGAGCATACAATTGGGTTGAAGCTCATAAAGGAATCCCTAAGGACAAAATTGAAGAACGAAAGAAAGCCAACCAATGCAGCCGTTGCACGTTAGCCAGCCATACTTGGAAGTTCTGCAGGAAACAGGTCTAAGTATCGGTTATAGGACAGAAAAGGTGAAATTTCAAACCCCAATATCGACGACCCTAGATAACAAAAGGGCAACCAGAACCTACTACAAGGGTTGACCAAGTCAACCAGCCCGGGATTTAGGTACTGGACGACATGGATGAAACCTAAAAAAGGTTTTCAGGCACCCGCAGCGACGGCGACCGGGTACTCGGTTATGGACCCCTTACCGAAACTGAAATCAACAAAGGGGCTAGACCTCTGCAAGGTCCTACTAGAATGTATTCTGCGCTTCTCCGTGGGAAACTCTAAAACCCAAGCAAGAGTCACAAAAAGCAATCCAGACCTACGGGAGTATCGCAGACCTAAGAAGGACAGGCGTGCAAGAAGCGATTAACTTGGACGGCGGCTGGTGGTAGTGCGGGACTAACTCTGGGAACCTGAAACTCAAAAAGAAGAATGCGGAGCGCCACATTGGATGTATATCGGCCCTCAGTACGGAAGACGGTCAACTAAACCCACACACTTATAAAGCCCTAAATCCTTACATGAAATCCAAGGAACAGTGGACAGACCAGCGCTGACTAGGGACTTCTTAAGAATGACAAGTGGAAATCAGTTTAGCCTGGATCTTGAGAAGACTTCCAGGAACGAAATATATTACAGGTCGGCTGGACAACGGAATAGTTGGAGAAATGGAACAGGATCCCCGACATCAAGAAAAATGAAATGGAAGAGAATGAGTAACTACGGCTACCTAGTCCACATGCTAAATGGAGCGTGGTAAATCTGTCCCGAACCTGGTCTCCGGCTTTGTGGACAGGTTAGGCATGATACACTCAAGGGGTAAAACGAGGCGATGCGTGAAGAATCCCCAGAATACCACCTAACGATACGAGTTCGGCTCCAGTTAGGCAGGGCAAATGGCAGGTGTATGGGAACCCTTCGTCAAGGGCTGAAGAACACTAGTAGTTGGCTGCCCAGTACACCAAAGACAGACATTTTATTTGTCTGAGGAGGCTTAAATAGCCGAAACTGTGCGGGCATGGTAACAAACAGCCAGAGTTACCACAACAACGAAAATGTCCTACAAAAGACCTGCACAGGCCCCTAGCGGCCCTAATAAAAGAAATAAAATTGAAGCACCTGCCCCGCCTTATTATTCATGCCCAGAAGGCAAAGTAACCATTGAAGCAAATGGCGAACGGATCCCGATTCGCGTTCTAATAGACTCTGTGTCTAATATTCCTAATTAACTAAGAGCTGGTTAATAAACATCGCCTACCATACCACACACACACAAATAGCTTGGACATTTACACCTTTGAAGGAACTACAGCAGCAAATGGGAGAAAACACTTCACACATCCTATTCTCTTAGAGATCGGGAACAACGCACACCGATCTCACATTTCTTACAAAATTGCCAATGCTGGCAAATATGACCTTATCATCCCATTTGGATGGTGGTATACAGAACATCCCATAAGGCACATCGACAATGCGCAAAAATGGACATTTAAAGACGAGAAATGCCAAAGTCATATTAATAATGAAGGCATAGACTTGACATTTTTATGGGACGAGACGTGGCATACGACCCAGATGCACGATACATTGGAAGAATCGAAATAGCATACACTGCAGAATCAAAAGAGATTCTGCCAAGACCACAGGAATACCCGGAATTCAAAAGGGTTTTTGCACCAGAAACAGCAGAGAAACTAGACGGAAGAAGACGTTTGACCACGCCATTGACTTGATACCCGGCGCGGTAGCGCCATGGGGCCCGATATAACCTATGTCTGCCCACCAGCTGGATTTGCATACCAAATACCTGGAGAAAATGGAGGATCAAGAGAAAATTGTGGAAAGGAAATCTCTGGCTGGGGCTCCAATTTTATTTGTCCCTAAACCCAACATTTCAATGAGGCTGTGTGTGGACTACGGACAGTTAAATAAGATAACAGTAGCCAACAAAGACCCGCTACCCCTAATGAGCGAAATCCGCGACCGGGTGGCTGGGGCCCAAATATTCACTAAGCTCGACTTAAAAGATGGCTATCACCTCCAAAGGATAAAGGAAGGAGATGAGTGGAAAACTGCATTCCAGACCCGATACGGCCACTTTGAATACAAAGTAATGCCATTCGGGCTCATAAACACGCCGGCCAAATTCCAGGCCATAATGAACAAAATTCTACATGAAGTTTTAGATCATGGAGTGGTGGTCTACCTAGACGACATGCTACTTTGTTCAAAGACCAAGAAAGAACATGTCGACTTGGTAAAGAACGTACTCTCTTGCTTGGAAGAACATGACCTAGCGGTATCAACCACCAAGTCGTTTTTTCACGTCAATACAGTGGAGTTTTTGGAGTATATTGTAGCAATTGATGCAGTCACCTGGAGTGAAAGAAAGGTCGAAAGCATAAAAAATTAGAAGGCACCAAGGTCGGTCAAAGAGGTGCAAATATTTATTGGTTTTGCCAATTTTTACCCACTTTTCAATAAGGATTTCTCCAAAATCTTCAAACCAATAACCGAAAATTGAAGGGCGACCCCAGAAAATTGAGCTGAGGGCCGGAACAAGACTGGGCATTTGAAGAACTTAAGATAAGATTCATCTCCGCCCCTATACTGTGTCATTTCTACCCTGACAGAGAAACAATTGTGGAAACAAATGCTAGCAATTTTACGCTAGGCTGTGTCCTCTCACAGTTTAATGACAAAAAGCTACATCTGGTGGCTTTCCACTCACGGGAGCTGAGCCCAGCAGAGCGAAATTATAAGATCCATGATAAAGAACTATTGGCAATTCTGGAAGTATTAAAAGAGTTGAAACAGAACCTGGTCGGAACAGAAAACCCAGTAACTGTCTAAACTGATCACCAGAATCTACGCTACTTCCTTACAACCAAAGTATGGAATAAACAACAAATACGATGGGCTCAGCAACTAGGCAACTACAATTCCTAGATTGTCTACCGAGCGGGAAAATGAGGAGGAAAGCATGATCCACTAAGCTGACGGCTGAAGTACCGTCCCGTGGAGGGAACTGCGCATAGCCAACAGTCAATACTCAAGCCTTCTCACTTCCAAATCTCACTGGTGCACTAAAATCAGCCTGAAAGAGAGGAAAGATTAAATGGCACAGAGTCTACTGATTTCTTGCGAATAAAATTGCTAACCCCAAAAGCATGAATGCCTACAAGAGGGTCTCGACTAGCAGCCAGACATGACCTGTACCCACTACAGGACTTTATAATTCCGGACAAGGGACAAAGGTTGGTATAAACTGGAATTTCCGTCGGATTACCAAAAGGAACATACGCACAGTTGGTACCACGGAGTGGAATGGCCGCCAAATTGGTGATCAGCATTGAAGGAGGAGTAATCGAGGCTGATCACACTGGAGAAGTCAAGGTTATCATAATGAACCATGGATATCAAGATTGCCAGGTTCGCAAAGGGGACCGCATGGCACAAATGAATATTGAAAACATACACTTTGCGAAGGTGATAGAAGTGGACGGACTAGTAGAAACTGCAAGGGGTAAAGGTGGATTTGGGAGCACAGATGTATCAACCAGACAATCAGCTGCAATAGAGACCCAGGTAGTGGATGCATACTTGCACGCAGACCAGGCAGAAAATGAGTTTCTTTATTAAACAGACCATCAAGCAAGACAAGGCAAAGGGATACTCCTAATGTCTAATGCTATAATGTCCAAGGTTGATATTAGGAAATTTGACCAGACATTATTAAAAACCATCAAAGAGGCAGGCCAGAACGATCAAGACTGGCAGGAACGCAAGCGAGAGTAGGAAACGTTAAGCGATGAGGGCAAACCATTACCAAGTCACTGGGCAGTAACTGAAGGACTGATATACTATAAGAATTGCTTATACATTCCTGACAACGAACAGCTGCAGACAACTATAGCCAAAGGTTGTCACGACTCTAAGGTAGCTGCACACTTTGGACAGCAGAAGACACTGGAAATTGTTAGCAGAGACTTTTATTGGAAAGGGCTGACAGTGTGGATAAATGACTACGTACGGTCATGTGATGAATGTCTACATAATAAATCCCCATGACAGGCGCGGTTCGGTCTGCTGCAGCCTCTAGAAGTCCTGTTGGCAGCCTGGTCATCCATATCGACCAACTTCATCACACAACTACGAGAATCACAAGAAGAACACAAAATATGGTAGGCGTGGATAGGTTTACCAAGATGGCTCACCTCATAGGTCTGGTAAGTAATGCAACTGCTAAGGAGGTTGCAAACATATTCTGAAGGGAAGTTTGGAAGCTACATGGACTTCCAGGGGAAATTATATCCGACATGGATGCTAAGTTTTAGGGAGAATTCTGGGAATCCCTATGCAAAACTCATAGGATTAAACAAAAGATGTCAACTGTGTACCACCCACAAACTGATAGATAAACTGAGAGGACCAACCAAGTGCTAGAAGGATACCTTAGCAACTTTGTCAATTATGACCAAACGGACTTGTACCAGCTGTTACCATTAGCTGAGCATGCCTACAAGAATTCGGCAACAAATGCGCATGGCATATCACCCATCTATGCAAACTATGGATTCCAACCACAAACAGAATGGATGAAGGAACCTGAAGCCCAAAATCCAGGTGCCCAGCTATATGCACACTGGATGCAAACAATACACCAACAGGCCAGAGAAGCGTTGGAACAAATACAGGAAAATATGTGCAAATATTACAACCGCAAGGCTAAGCAGCAATGAGACATCAAGGTCGGGGACCTGGTCATATTAAATGCAAAAAATATACACACCAAAGGACCCTCGAAGAAGGTTAGCCCAAAGCTGTATGGCCCGTTTAAGGTATTGGAAACATGAGGGGAACATTCCTACAAAGTAGAAATATGACCAAGATGGAAGATCCATCCGATATTTCATGTATCATTGTTGGAACCCTATAGAACATCCAATCGACCAGCTAGGGAACGACCTCCCCGCGAGCTGGAAGAAATCAATTTAGATTTTGAATGGGAAATCGAAAGAATCGTGAAGAGTGAAATAATCTCTTATACCCGGCACGTGGGAAGTCGGAACTGACCGATGCGGGAGTTACGGTACTTTGTGAAGTGGACTGGCGGCTCAGAAGATGAAAATACTTAGGCACCACCCGACCACTTACAGCATGCACAGGAATTGGTGGATATGTTTCATAGAGAGAATCCGGATATGCCAAAGCGGGCAGATGTTGAATGACAAGGAAAAGGTTTTCCTAGAGTGGACAAGCAAACGTGTTAGGTTTTTCACCCCACCAAGTCGAGTTCAATAAGGGACTGATAAATTTCAGCATTTTAAGTTTGGATTTTATTGTTAAAATTTTATTTTGTTTTTTTATTGTTATTTTGATGGGGTACCAAAAGAGAGGGTAACCTTGGAAAAAAGTGATTCGGGACAAACCGCACAGAGGAGGGAGCTCGTGTTAGGCACCAGCGACTCCTAAAAGGATTACATGACTTTTCAGGAGGGACTTCATGAATCTGGACCTCTACAGGCAATTATCCCCCTGCAACCCCGGCGTCCGACCTGGGAGTTGACACTGGCAGCTTGTGCAGTTGCTCGTTTACTAAGAAAAATGACAAATTGGAACACATCCTGTAACTCAGTATACGTCGTCGCCGTCCGTCCAACCGGAGGCTATCCGTGTGGTATATGAGAGGGCCTATCTGGCAACGTCTGGGAAGAGGAACGAAGCGATTCCATCAAGAACCCGTGGAGTTACACCCAGATGAGGTTAAGTGAGCCTGGGTAGTCCTAGATGGGTATGAATGCTCGCTTGAAGTAGGCTTCCCAGATACACACCAAGAGTACGCTGACGGCCTTGTAATGCCTATAAGATCCAAGAACCTATCGGAACAAGTTGATAAGGAGAGGGAGTGAAGACGAGAAGGTATTGGCTCGATCGTGAACACTAGGCATCCAGAAAGCCAGTTGCACAGCCGGATAAGACGGCACGAAGCAGGTTCGGCCAACAACCAAGTTGGCCCCTGGGAGTTCTAAAAAGTTATTGGTACGTTCCAAACTGGGCGGCCATATCTTAACAGAGGAAAGAAAGTTGACAACTCTGACTAAGGGGGTCCACACCCACAGAGATGTCGGGAGCTCTGATCATACCATTAGCTGTATGGGGGAAGAGAAAGTTTCAGGGCCAAAGCGGGTTCACTCTCGGATTAAGAGACAAAGGTTGGGAAGAAAATGCCTTTGTATATGTAACCCAGTTGTAGTCCGCGAACACTCAGACGCGGGATATATATATATCGAAGTGCCTGCTGAGCTTTAGCCATCATCAAGCAATGGAGAAGAGATTGTATCAAAACCATAAGATTTACTCAAAATCTTTACCTACGAGCATTCCTAGACAATTTCCGTTTACAAAGAAAGATTTAAGCCTAGTTGGATTCGCTTGCCCCTAGAATCAACTACCCTTATCAGGAGGCTTCAATAGCCAAAACCGTGTGGGCATGGAAACATACACCCTAAGTTACCACAACAACGAATATATCACATAAACGACCCATACTGGCCTCAACCGGCAATAACAAAAGAAGCAAACCAGAAGTACCAGCCATGCCTTATTATTCATGCCCTGAAGGCAGGGCAACCTTTGAAGCCAATTGAGAACGGATCCAGATTCGTGTGCTATTACACTCTGGATCTAATATATTCCTAATCAACCAAGAACTGGTTAACCAACATCTAATACCATACCTCATACGCAAGCATAGCTTGGACATTTATACCTTCGCAGGAACCACTTCCTCAAATGCGTGAAAACACTACACATACCCTATCCTGATAAAAATCGTGAGCAATACTCACCGATCTCACATTTCTTGTGAAATTGCCAATGCTGGCAAATATGACCTTATCATCCCTTTTGGATGGTGGCATACTGAACATCCTATAAGGTACATCAAGGATGCGCAAAAATAGATATTTAAAGATGAAAAGTGTCAGAGTCATGTTAACAAAGAAGGCATCGGCCTAACATTTAAATGGGACAAAACTGGAGGTAATGACTCAGAAGCCTGATATATCGCAAGGATCAAGGGGCCATTTCCCACACTACCAGATGAGACTGAGGTCTTGCAAACACCTAAGGAATACCATGATTTCCAATAGGGCTTTGCCCCAGAAACAGCAGAATAACTGGTCTGGAGAAGAACCTTTGACCATACTATTGACTTAATACCCGGCGCAGTCACTCCATGGGGCCCCATATATCCAAGGTCGGCTTACCAGCTAGATATGTTAAGCAAATACCCGAAGAAAATGCAGGCTAAAGGCAAAATAGTAAAACATAAATCTCCTGCAGGGGCACCAGTTTTATATATCCCTAAACCTGACGGTTCAAGGAGGCTATTTCTCGACTACCGACTGTTGAATAAGCTAACGGTTGCAAATAAATATCCGCTACCCATAATGAGCGAGCTCCTCGACCGGGTCGCTTGTGCCTAAATATTCACTAAGCTGGACTTAAAAGATGTCTATCACCTCCTCAGAATTAAGGAAGGAGAGGAGTGGAAAACAGCTTTCCGGACCTGATACGGCCACTTTGAATATAAAGTAATGCCATTCGGGCTGGTGAAGGCTCTAGCCACATTCCAGGCCATGATGAAAAAAATTCTTCGTGAATTTTATAGATCCTGGAGTGGAGGTATACCTGGACGATATTCTAATTTACTCCAAGACAGAGAAAGAACATATCGACTTGGTCAGGCAGGTACTCTCACCCTTGGAAGAATATGATCTAGCGGTATCAACCACCAGTCAGTATTTCACGTTAAAACTGATGATTTTTTCGGTTATATAGTGGCAATTGATGGAGTTGCCAGGAGTGAAAGAAAAGTGGAAAGCATTAAGAATTGGAAGGCACCAAGGTTCGTGAAGAAGGTGCAAATATTCATTGGCTTTGCCAATTTTTACAGACATTTCATTAAGGGTTTCTCCAAAATCAGCAAACTAATTACCTAAACGTTGAAGCTTGACCCCGGAAAGTTTAGCTGGGGGCCGGAACAAGATGGGGCATTTGAACAACTTAAGCAAAGATTCATCTCCGCTCCTTTACTCAGTCATTTCTACCTCGATCGAGAAACAATTGTGGAAACTGAATTAGCGACTTTGCACTAGGATGCGTCTTCTCACTGTTTAAAGACAAAAAGCTATGTCCTGTGGCCTTCCACTTACGGAAGCTGAGCCCAGCAGAGCGAAATGATGAGACCTATCATAAGGAACTATTGGTGATTCTCGAAGCATTCAAAGAATGGAAACAGTACTTAGTTTAAAGGAAAAAACAAGTCACTGTTTACACTGATCATCAAATTCTACAGAATATCCATACTCGTAAGGTATAGAATCTACGGCAGATAGGATGGGCTCAAGAACTGGCAAATTACAATATCAGAATTGTCTATCGACCAGGAAAACGAGGAAGCAAGCCAAATACATTAAGCTGATAGCTGAAGTACCGTTCTGAGGAGGGAGCTGCACATACCGAACCATTAATATTCAAGCCTTAACACTTCCAAATCACCCTGGTACAGTTAAACCAACTAGACAGGGAAGAAAGATTAAATGGCACAGAAACACCTGGTTCCCGGTGAATAAGATTACTATCCCCAAAGGGACGAATGCCAACTAAAGGGTCCCAGCTGGCAGCCGGACATGACCTGTATGCAAAGGAGGATTTCATAATCCAATCCAAAGGACAACGGTTGGTAGAGACTGGTATTGCAGTAGGATTACTATTGGGAACCTATGCACGCTTAGTACCGAGAAGTGGAATGGCAGCCATATACGGGATCAGCATTGGCAGCGGGGTAATCGACGAGGACTATACCGGTTAAGTCAAGGTAATCATAATGATCCATGGAAATCAAGATTGACAGTTCCGCAAAGATGACCGAATGGCAAAAATGATTATTCAGAACATACACACTGCTGAAGCGATGGATGTAGACAGGCTAGCAGACACTACAAGAGGCAAAAGTGGATTTGGAAGTACGAATGTATCACCAACACGATCCCCTGCAACCCAGACCCAGGTAGTGGTCGCCTACTTACAAGCAGACCACCCTGAAAATGAGTTTCTTTATGAAATAGACCATCAAGCGAGACAAGATAAAGGGATACTGCTAATGTCTAATGTAATAATATCCAAGGTCGAAATTAGCAAATATGACCAGACATTATCAAGAACCTTTGAAGAAGCTGGCCAGAACGACCAAGACTGGCAGGAACGCAAGCTGGAGTTGGAAACATTAACCAACAAAGGCAAATCACTACCAAGTCACTGGACGGTAATAGACAGACTTATCTAGTACATGAATCGCCTATATATTCCAAATGATGAACAGCCGCAGACAACCATAGCTAAAGGTTGCCACAAGTCTAGGGTAGCAGGTCACTTTGGACAGGAAGAGACTCTGGAAATAGTTACCAGGGACCTTTACTGGAAAAGCCTGATAGCATGGATAATTAACTATGTACGGTCATGCGATGAATGTCAACATAATAAATCCTCATGACATGCGCAGTTCGGTCTTCTGCAGCCCTTAGAAATCTCATATGCTCCTTGGTCATCCATTTCCACCAACTTGATAACAAAATTACCAGAATCCCAAGTAAGAACACAAATTATGATAGTTGTAGAATCGGTTTACAAAGATGCCTCTCTTTACAGGTTTGGAAAATAACGTAATAGCTAAACATGTTGCAAAAATATTTTTGCGGGATGTCGGGAGGCTACATGGTCTTCTAGCGGAAATTTTATTTGACATGGATGTAAAATTTAGCTGAGAAATCTGGGAATCACTATGCAAAAGCCTAGGAATAAAATGAAAGATGTCAACTTCGTACCATACCCAAAATGATGGACAAACTGAAAAGACCAACTATGTGCTGGAAGGATACCTAAGGAACTTTATCAATTATTATCAAACGGACTGGTACCAGTTGCTCCCACAAGCTGAGCATGCCTACAACAATTCAGTAACGAATGCTCATGGCATGTCACCATTCTAGGCACACTATGAATTACATCCACAAACAGAATGGATGAAAGAACGCGAAGCCCAAAATCCAGGCGCCCAGCTATACGTACACAGAATGCAAACAATACACCAACAGGCTAGAGAAGCTTTGGAATAAACATGGGAATATATGAGCAAATATTACAACCGCAAGGCTAAGTACCAACCAGACATCAAGGTCAGGGACCTCGTTATGTTAAATGCAAAAAACATACGTATCAAGCCACCCTGTAAGAAGCTTAGCCCAGAGCTGTATGGCCCGTTTAAGGTATTGGAAAAAAGAGTAGAACGTGGCTAGAAACTAGAAATTTGACCAAGATGGAAGATCTATCTGATATTTCATGTATCATGGTTGGAACCCGATCGGATATCCCATCGACCAGCAAGGAAACAACCTCCCCACAAGACAGAGGATATCGATTCAGAATTTTAATCAGAAATCGAAAGAATTAGGAAGAGTGAAATAATCTCTTATAAGCGGAGTGTTAGAGGGCATAAACAACAAAAGCATGAGTTACGCTTTTTTGTGCAGTGGACTGGTTGTTCTGAAGATGAAAATAAAGTGGAACCACTAGACCACTTAGCACTTGCACAGGTATTGGTAGATGCTTTTCATTGGGAGAATCCGGATATGCCAAAGCGGGCAGATGTTGAATGACAAGGAAAAGGTTTTCCTAGTATGGCCAACCCGACGTGTTAGGTTTTTTACCCTTCCAAGTCAAGTTCAAAAAGGAGGAGTTTATTTTAATTTTTTTAATATTTAATTTTGTTATTTTTATTTTGAGGCTAAATAGAGGATAACTTAGTAAAAAGCGATTCAGGACAACCGCAGGGAGGAGGGAGCTCGTGTTAGGCACAAATGACTCCCGTGAGTATTACATGACACTCAGGCAGAGGAGCATGAGTCCGAACCTCTACAGTCAATCATACCCCTCCCACATCGGCGTTCAGCCTGGGAGTCGTCACAGGTACCTTCTACAGTTGCTCCTTTACTTAGAAAAACAAGAAATTGGAACACATGTTGTAACCCCGTATATGTCGTCGCCGTCCTGCGGGCTGGATTCTTTCCGAAAGCTGTTCAAGAGGGCATCTCTGGCTATGTCTGGGAAGTAGAACGATGCGAATCAGTTAAGAACTCGCCAAGGTACACAACAGTGAAGTTAAGAGAGCCCAGGTAGTCCTATATGTGTATGAATACACAATTGAAGTAGGCTAATGTGACAAACACCGAGAGTACGCAGAGGCCCGCCCCCACGATGCCTATATGCTCAATAAACCTGTTGGAACGATTTGATAAGGAGAGGCAGTAGAGACGAGAAGGTATTGGCCCTATTGTAAACACCAGTCATCCAGAGAGCCAGCTGCAGAGCCGGATAAGACAGCACGACCTAGACTCGGCCAACAACCAAGCTGGCCCCTTGTAGTTCTAAGAAGTTATTGGTACGTTCCAAACAGGGCGGCCATATATTAACAGCTAAAAGAAGGTTGAAAACTCAGACTAAGTGGCTCCAAACCCACAGAGAAGTCTAGAGCTCTTATCATACCGGCAGCTGTGTGGGGGAAGAGAAAGTTTCAGGGTCAAAGCGGGTTCACTCTCGGATCAAGAGACCAAAGTTGGGTAGAAAATACCTGTTTATATGTAAAACCAGTTGTAGTCCACGATCACGCAGACACGAGGTATAAATATTGAAGTTCACCCCGAGCTTTAACCCTCATCAAGGAACGGAGAAGGGATCTTAACAATATCATACGTTTTACCTGAGAAATCTTTACTACTCAATTAAACGAGCCATTCAAGACAAGTTTCCATCTACGAAATTAGGATTTAGTCCTAGTTAGATACGCGTGTCCTTAGAATCGGCAACCCCTAACACATATGGCCATGGAACTGTCAAGCCCATGGCCAAAACTTCAAGCAGTTATAAAGCCCCTGTATTCCTTAAACAACTTCTCTGTGTTCCAAAGTTTGGTCAATGTAACTTGTTGACATAGCACGCTATTGTTTCTCAGGGGAATGGTTTTTCTTTGCATAGTAAATGGGTGGATATGTTGTATATACTAAGAATAAAAGACAACCGATATGGGGTAATCATGATGGTCAACATTATGTTTTCAAGAAGAGAAAGTACTATCTAACAAGATGACTTACAAACAGTGGCAAGAAACCCTTGGACCTCGCTCACCATCCTACCTCAAATATAACAACTACACAAACAATGCAACAATCACCGAAGTTCTGTAGAATTGGCTGTGTGGACCTTGTATTAGGTCCAAATCAACAAATCGCAAACCTGCATTTATAGAGTAAAAGCTGTGAAAATCCTTATAGGTTAATTTACTCTGATCTTAATGTAAAATTCTCTACCCCCACCTTCAGACACTCTTGATACTATGTCACCTTTATTGATAATTGTACATAGTAAACCAGGAATTACCCTCTTAATGCCAAATCCGATCCTGTTAAAACATTTCACCAATTTATCAAAGAGAGACACATCCATGACAACCGAACTTTTAAACGATTCAGAACCGATAACCTTGGAGATTATGTCAACAAAGATATAACAACCATGTTTTAAAAACTGGGTATCATACATCACAATATATATTCTTACACATATGAATTCAATGGCATTACTATACAGTAGAATAGCGTATCATCACTTCTACGCGCTCTATCTTATTATATCTTACACTGTGTTTATGGGCCTAAGCAGTAACAACATGCTGTATACCTCCTGAACATCCTCCCTAACCGATCTATAGGAATTCTAATACCCTTTGAATCACTCTACAACAAGAAGCCGTTAGTAAACCACCTACAACCCTACTGGACCAAATGCTTTATCCATATAGCTGAGCAGACGAGACAACCAGGAGCAAAGTTACAGGCCTGGGCCAGCGAAGGATTCCTTGTTGGATATACTCCTGCAGCAAGATTTACTGTATATACATACCATCTTTACCTAAGATCTCAGAAACGCGTCAGCTCCACTGGACAACCAAGAAAATAGTACCGCTTGATGCCAGGAACCTGCACCCTCATCAGAGACCCTTGTAACAGTCTACCCACCTTCGTACTATAGAGCACCGGCACTTGATAAAGCTCCACCACAGGAAGCAAATGACAAAACAACCATCGAAGTACATCCACCTCCACTGCATGAACATCCTGAAAATTATGACTGTCCTCAAACTCCTGAACAAACCCAGGAACCTCATGTCAGGAAGTACAGCCAGAAAATCCTGCAAAGATACTGACCAGCTCTAGCAGAACTATTCGCCTACTATAGTACTTTGGCAAAAATGTCACAGTACCATCTGACGATGATGCCAAAACATACAACCAAGAAGTCTATTGCTAGCTTAAGGAACAATGGATTCATGCAATTGACGAGGAAATTAAGGCATTAGAGAAAAGTGGTACTCTCAATGAAATATATAAACCCTCCAGACACAAGATTATTGACCGCAAATGGGTCTTTAAGACCAAGCGAAATGCTGATAGTAGATTAGAACTGTACCGTGCAAGGGTTGTTGCCAAAGGATTCTCACAAGTACAGGGTTTTGACTTTGAAGATAGATTGGCTCCAGCCCTCTGATATGAATCGCTCCACTTGCTCAGTGCAATATGTGCTAAAAACAAATGGCGATGACAGCAATTCGATATCAAATCTATTTTCCTTTAGAGCAAGGGGAAAGAAGAAGTCAACATATGACCGTTACATGGGTTTGGTTATGGAGACAAAGTATAGTCACTTAACCGATGTCCCGATGGACATATGCATTCTGTGAACGAATGGTACGTTCTCCACGCTAGATACATAACATCCAAAGATTTTGTAAAATCCGCCCTTAACTCCTGCATATTGGTTCACAGTAAACAATACATATGCCTATTAGTTTACCTTGACGTCATCGCTCTCTACTAGCCTAACAGTACTCTATCCACTTTCCTCATGAAGACCGGAAACCGGCATTTAAGATTATGGACATAGTAGTAGCTACATACCTAGTGGGACCACATATAATCTATACAACAGATGGGATAAATCTTACCCAGCCATGACACATCAAGTCAGTCCTTGACCGATATGGTATGGAAAATTCACGGCCAGTCTCTACAACCTTAGCCAAAGCATTCAAGCATGCAATCAGACAGTTTATGACCAAATACCAAAGATGTCCATACACCAATCAATAATCGGATCACTGTTGTACCTGACAACTGGTACAAGACCCGATCTAGTGTATCCAATATTCTTTCTCTCAGAATTTTCTTCCTGCACAACCCAAATACAACTAAATGCCGCAAAATACTTCCTTCGGTACATTTACGGTACAAAATACATTGCACTTTTCTACCCTTGAACAACTATAAATGCTAGGAGCACCTATATGGGTGTGGACTTTGCAGACTTTCTTGATACCCGCTGTTCCTTTTCAGGGTATATTATTCTCTTTAACAATGCACGTATATCCTAGAGGAAAAAGAAACAAGCCTTGGTTGCAACATCTACTACGGAAGCGGAACATGTATCTATGTCCATTGCAGCAAGGCAATTCCAATGGTACATCAAAGGTCTCAGTGAACGGATAATGAAATTGTTGGGCTGTAGATAATGAGTGGAAGTGGTGAAATTCTTTAATTCATTTCATATGCATATTTCCTACCCTAATTTTGTTTATGTTTCTACTTAGCTATTTCTAGTTTACTCAGGAAAACTACGGACCTCACTACAGCTAGAGTATATCATATTTTCAACTATATCTTATGAAAATGTTTAGGGATTAATACATTTATTTCATAGGGTATGTGCAGGATTTCGCGTTTATCTCTCCATGTATAGTTACCTTTAACCAGTCATGTATCAAGTGTTATCTTTCCCTTTATTTCGCTCCAACCACTTCAGATTACACCTGTTTTGAGGATTTGCTAGGTTGTTTTTCAGGGTCTAAAATGTACACACCTATGTTTCTTAAAATGTTTACCCTAATTTGTTACTGAGTACAGGGAGGATGCGCACCTGTATAAATTGCTGGTTGCCGCCTACTGTATTTAGTTAATTAAGGCCAACAACTACTACCAATCTACCTTCATACTACAATACTCCTCACACAAGCGAGCACATAGTAAACTCTCTATACTGTGTTGTATTTTCCTACTTATACTATAAGATTGTGCCAATATATATAATTTAAATAACTGAGAGCTAGGACGGGGGAGAAAGGACGGCAGGCCGGAAAGCGCTCCCCGTTTACCATCTATTCCCAGAAATGATTTACTTGAGGACACGTTAACTTTGGCATTCTAATAACATATCAGTGGACTCTCCCACCCTGTGCAGGTAATTTCGGACCCACCCTACTTCTTTAAAGGAAACTGCAACAAAGATGTTCGAAATTGGTTAACTGTCAGTGAAGACTACTTCGATCGCAATCCTACACAAAGGGAAAATTATTAACATTGAATAGTCTTTGCCTTTGAGAAGACAACAGGGAACAAAGTTGCACCTATCTTGGACAAATAACGGAAGGTGACAGGTGGATTTAGAAGATGTACCGGGTACCAGACTATTCCACATGAGATGGCATTCGAAACCAAATCACGTAGAGATATATCGGCATCGAGGAGCAACAACAAGCCCTAGAAGAAATTTCCAAAGTCATCTATAGGGGCAAAATCGACACTTATCTTCTTCTCCTCGAAAACCTTAACATCTAGGCTGGTCTCACAGGAATTAGTTAGAGGGTATTGGTGGAAACCAAATATCCTGAATGTATTTTTCGACGGTTTTCCTATCTAAAATTCTTCTCTGATGAAGAGTGGATGGAAACCATAAGGCAAGTTGGTAGCCAAGAGGACGAATTTCTTGACAGGAGGACACTATCCAAAGGAGAACCCTAGTCCAGTGGATCATCCAAAAGAGATCACAATGACACGAATAAGGGGGTCGATACCAAACAAGGATACACAGACCAGAAATGAAAAAACAACCAAGCACGAAGGAAGGCAGCTAAAGCAAACCCATCTGGAAAGAAAGTAAGGAATAACAAAGATTAGCATGCCTACTGGAAGAATGCTCATGATAGAATCCCCCAAAAGGTTGTAGACAAGTGAACGGCGGAAAAAGGTTCTACTAGTTCCGGCCTCAACAACTACACCTCACGAACATGTTCCTGGAACATAATAGTAGCAAGAGTCTTTGCTAAGCAAACAACCAGGTACTGACAGAAATTCCATCACAAACTACCAACTGCAGTACTCATGATCAGCAGAGCGTACCCCTAGGTTAACCACATTTTTAGTGAACTGGCACCATGGTTATAAGAATTATCGATCACGGATTTATCCTAATGGTACCAACAGTGACGGCGATTGGATATTCTGTACACTAGCAATTGTAACCTGAATTGAAATGTGATCATCCTAGTCTGGGGAGAAGTGTTACAATCATGGATGGAGTGGAATTATGACCTTTTTTGCAAAAGTTACATCCTATTTGCATAGTTGCTGCACGCCCAATGACACAAAGAGGTGTGAGAGACCCTAAGTCCACTTGAAATAAGGCTTAATTACCAACCAATCTGGGAGTAGACCCATGCGGAAAGGGGAGTTCACCCGAAACCTAAAGGATAATGGCAAATTGGCCTCAAAAACAGGCAGTCAAGGCCTACCTAAAGATCCTAACCAAAGGGGCAGGCGGCTACCCTTATATTCACACATACTCCTTTCCTACCATGTTGAGAAAAGGGGTATGGCAAGCGTTGTATCATAGCCAAAATTGCGACAATCAAAGACACAGAGTTAGTTTTGCTAAAATTACCCTTTTGGGATATTATTTTACAAATTCGGAAATAGTTGCCATTTTCGGAATTTTACACTCTTTTCAGAAATAAAATTTTATTTTCAAGCATATTACTCCTTTAGGCAATTATCCTAGTAGGGAGTGAGAGAAGTATACTTTTATTTTATTGTATTTTTATGGCATTTTAGTGGTGTCCTCCCTATTTACGGGGGTTTTAATTTTTTGAGAGACCCTCAGCAGGAGGTAAAGACTGATTGTAGTGGGCCGCACAGAATCTTAAAAAATTAATTATTTGTTTAGTTTGTCTGAGGAGACCTCAATGGTGAAATCAATGATGCCCTTGTCATAAACACCCAGGCGATAGAACTATAATATCTTCTAAGTGAGGACGAACCGAGATTCAACTGTCGCCGAAGAGACAAAAGCTCACACATGAGGAGCCCAAATGTTACCAATATCCCCAAACAACTGCATATATCTATGTGTACGAAAAACGATATAGTACATGTGTCCTGTTAGACTTCGGATCCAATATTATTGTTATACATGAAACTTTAATTCAGGAATTTAATATTCCTCACAAATCTTGCCAAAATCCTACCCCCATTTCAGGGTTACTGGAGACAAACTGTCTACTGGAAGGGATTTCAGCCTCCCTCTTTACCAAGAAATTAGTAAAAATAAACACTTATTGAAAATTATGTGCAAAGTCGCAGCTACTGGATAATCCAGTATAATAATTCCTTTCAGAAGGTGGAATGACAAACACCATATCACTGGAATTGAGGATCCTGAAAGCTGTAGTTTTGAGGATCCAGGATGTCAAATTCATCTCTTACCAGATGATTAAGGAATATCAATTGAATGGGATAAGGAAGTTCTGGAAGATCTGTAGGATGTAGTTAATGGAAGAATTGCTTAGGTAGATAATGAGGAAGAAGCAATCTGCTACATACTACTGATGCAATACCATAACTACATGGATCATTATCGGCTGTCAACCGCAGAAAAACTACCTACACATCAAACCTTCAACTATGCCATTGACCTCAAACCAATTACCCACCTACAGTGGGGACCAATCTACCCCCTATCAGAAAAACAATTATAAGAACCAAGAACATATCTTGATCAGATGTAAAACCAAGGCAAAATATATACGAACAAATTACCTGTATGGGCACCAATACTGTTTATGCACAAACCAGGTGGACGACTAAGGTTTGTAGTTGACTAGCATTGCCTGAACCAAGTCACTATTCTCAACAAATAACCACTACCTCTAATTAAAGAACTACATGAGCATGTTGAAGGTGCTACCATTTTTACGAACCTGGACCACAAGGACCGTTATTACCTAATCCAGATAAGGAAGGGTGATGAATGGAAAATAACTTTAGATACATGATACAGCTTATATGAATACAAGGTCATGAAGTTTGGTATAGGAAATGCACCAGACAATTTCGAGTCAAAAATGATGATGGTTCTGAAAGACTTCCTGGATGAAAGAGTAGTAGTAGACCTTGATTATATACTTATATAATCTAAATCTGAGACCGATTATGTCATACTTGTTAAGCAAGTCTTGGAAAGACTGCCAGAATATGGCCTAGCTATCTCGCTTAGAAAAGCATCTTACATGTCACATTTGTGGAGTTCTTGGGGTATATTGTAGCAGTTGAAGGAGTCAGTATAAGTGACCGTGAAGTGGAATCCATCAAGGCCTGTAAACCACCTACCTCGGTTAAAGAAATTCAAATATAATTATGGGTTTCGCCAACTTCTACCGACGATTCATAAAGAAATTCTCTGCCCTATGAGTACCAATCAGGGATTTTTAGTCTAGGGGAACCCTAAGGATTTTTCTTGGAGAGAAAAACAACAACAGGTGTTTGAGAAACTCAAACACAGGTTCATCTCAGCGCCAATATTATGACATTTCCACCTAGACAGGAAGACCATTGTGGAAACAGATGCCAATGACTATGCACTAGGATGTGTCTTTTCACAATACTTAGACAAAAAAGTACATCCAGTCAGCTTTCGACTCCCGAACACTGAGTTGCCTGGAACACTCCTAGGATATTCATGACAAGGAATTGTTGGGAATATTGGCTGCGTTGGAAGAATAGCGACCCAACCTTACTGGAATGGATGAACTATTCATCATCTGTAATGATCATCAAAATCTACAATACTTTCTCACAACCAAGGCTGGGTTGGCAAGACAAACATGTTGGGCGCAGAAGCTTGCTGATTTTAATTTTAAAATAATATACCGACCTGGAACTAGAGCAGGCAAACCTCATGCTTTAAGCTTGCAGCCAGGGAACCACCCTGAGGAGGAGGTGAGTATGCCACGCAGGCTACATTGCAGTCTCATCACTTTGAAGACCTTCAGGAAAATCGAAATTTGGTTGTCTCAGTTATTTGGAGTAAGGAAAGCTCAGAGCAGCTCAAACAGCGATTGCCTCTAGAGCAGCAGGACAATATGATAAGGATTAAAACACTCAAACTGGAAGATAAGAATCCCGACTCGATGTTATAATCTATAGCCGGTCTTGAACTATACAGTACAGTACCAAAGACAACATAGTTCCTGCGAAAGGGCAAGTGCTTATAGGAAAAGGATTAGCAATTGGATTACTAATGGGAACCTATGCACGTATTGTACAAAGAAGTGCATTGGCAGTCAAGCATTGTATAACCATTGGAGCCGGAGTAGTGGATACTGACTATAGAGGTAAAGATAAGGTCCTCCTAGTCAACACTATTGACGATGCTTTTCATACACACATGGGAGGCCTTATAGCGCAGATGATCGTGGAAAAGATTGATGAGAGAGAACTTTATGAAGAAGGAGTTAGATGATACGGAACGAGCAAGTGATGGGTTTGGCAGTTTAGGTATAAGGTTGGAAGAAAGCCAACTACATTTATATTTCCTACATTCCGACCGAAAGCACGAACATCTAGACCGAACTGATATCACCCTGCACCTGATTTGCACTAAAGGACAAACGCTAATGTCTAATCAAAGGATCACTAAGTACGAAGTCAAGTAATTTGATATTCAATTTTGGAATGGGTAAGGGATATGGCAAGGGAGGATCCTGATTGGCTACACTGAAAGAATAAACAGGAAAGTTTACTGGATGATGGCAGAGAAATGCAGAAACAATAGACCCTAACCGAAGAAATGCACTTTTATACAGAAGGCCTATATGTTCCTCAAAACGAATCCCTGCTGGCAGATATTCCACAAAGCTGTTACAACTATAAGATCGCAGCACACTTTAGCAAAGAAAAAACTCTTATTAGAATTAGAGGAAACTTTTACTGGTAAGGATTCATGAACTGGATAATCAACTATGAATGATCTTTTTCCGAGTGCCTAAAGGCTAAGGCACAGGGACATGCAAGCATTAGGCTGTTAGAACCACTAGAGGTCCTATTTGCTGCAAGGGCATCTACCTCATGGGATTTCATCATAGAACTTCCCAAATGAGCTGGATATAGCCAGATCATAGTTGTAGTTGACGGGTTAACCAAAATAGCACACTTTATTATCTTAGAGGAAAACTCGACCATAAAAGATATTGCAGAGGCATATATCAAAGAAGTTTGGAAACTTCATGGGTTACAATCAGAAAATCATCTCCGACAAGGACACAAAGTTTGTAGTAGAATTATGGGAATCACTATGCAAGACATTAAGCAACAAAACATAATGGTCTACGGCTTACCAACCTCAAACTGATGGACAACCGGAAATAGTCAACCAACTGCTGGGAGGCTACTCTCATGATTGGTGATTAAGCAAGTATGGATTAAAGATGACTTATAGTTATGAGTGATAGAATTATAGGGTTTCATACTATGATTCATTAGTGGTCATAGGGTTTTACATGATAAATGCTTGGTGCAATTATTGTTATTATGAGTGGCTGATCGTGTGCATGACTCACACTTGTAAGTTATATGATGTAATGATTTTCGGATATGACCCACATTATGTGTTGAGGGTTTTGCGCATGTGACTACTTTATGGCACCTGACTTGTTTTATGAGTTTTGATTAGTTTAGTAAGCGGCACAGTTGTCTCATAGGAGTCGTCTGATAGATTTCATAGTATGACTCAATTTGAGTTCTGCCGACAATGTGACTCATAGATATGAGTCACCAGGTTTAGAGTGGATGGAAGGATGCCTATATAAGGACCTTAAGATGGTCTGTAGTTAGGACTCTACACGCAACCATCTAAGTTCTTTCATATACATTTACTTATCTCTTGACCTCTCCACTCCTCTATTGGCAGTGTGCGATCAGAACATTAGGGTTCGGCAATCAATACAACGTAGGCTTAGTCCTAAGAGTAATAGTGGATACTCGCGTAGTACTTCTCGTTGTAATAGTACTCCTTCCTTAGTGGCTGAGATTATCGCCACGCCGCATCCTGGAATATAAGGATGGCCCGGTTCTATTCATCTGAGCTACAGAGAAGTAGGCACAGGTTGCAAATCAGCCGACAGCATAGGATTGTAACATTTGGTTGCATCTTCAAAGCAACACCTAAATACAAAACGGCGTACTTTACAGACAACAAGATCAACCTCACAGAGGGAGAAACTGACAACCACAACACTCGGTCAGGTACTTGAAGAAGCACTCAGCAAAAACCCTATCCAGATGTCAGTCACAAAGGACCCCAAGTCCAGTCACACCTGAGCCTACCTAACCAGCAGGATCCCTAGAACCCGAAATATGAAGACCAGAGAGAATGTCCTCTCAAGGACCAGCAACTGCTGGTATTGAACAGGTATTTAACTAGCAGGATTTACAACTGCATAGTTCAATGAAATCCTGAACCTGAACACAAATCAGCAACAAATAACCAACAAACCGTTCAAGGTCGAGATACCACCTACTTTCCATAGAATAACAAACTAACTAGGAACCTTCTTAGTAAAATCCCAATTATACTTTGAAGCGACTTTAGAAACACGATATACAGAATGAATTACCTACGTCAAAAGTCTTCAAAGGGACGCAGCAGCAAGCTGGATAACTCCATTTGCAGAAGGACACAAGACAGAGACCTGGACTATAGGTGAGGAATTCACTACAGCCCACAAAGACAAGTTTGGATGTGGACAAAGAAAATGAAGATAGGACAAAGCTTGACCGCTTAAGGCAAGGTATGGAATCAGTGACTGAATACGGGAATGACTTTCACCTGACAGCTACGGAGGCCAATGAGGATGATGGTACACTGAGATGACAGTTCCTTAAAGGAATTAAGTTAATACACCAATCCGTATGTGTAGCAGACTACATGGTGGCTGCAAATTTCAATGCCCTTGCGGCCAGGGCCAACAAAAACGAAAACAGGATCAATATGATCAAGCACCTGCAAGGGTACAACAGTACCTGCATCCGACAAAAGGAAATGCCCTGGAATGATAAAGGAAACTGGAGATCTAACAACAGCACAGAAACCCGTACAGAGCCACTGGACATGGATACGACTAATAGACGCCCATGACTAAACCTCTCACAAGCAAGATTTCCATCCTGAAGGGACAATGACCTATGCCTAGGATGTGCCAGACCAGGCAATAGATTCAGTAACTGCTGATGCAAGAGACGAGAAGAACTATACTAGGCAGTTCAACAGCAAGACCAACAATAACCAGTTGAGGCCACAAACCAACCTGCGCGATATGGAGTCCAAAGAGGCACCTGAAGTGTCAGGAAATGAAGAGAGTCCCTAGTAAGAGATGGGCTGCGGGACAAGACAACTAAAACTATCAGAAGTAACACCCGCTACAATGTAAACACAGAAACATTAGAACAAGGATATGGCCATGCTATGGATAAAATGCAAAATTATGGCAAAGACAAGACAGTTATCATTAATGGCATGATCGACTCAGGCACTATAGAAAACTTTATCGATAAGGTATTCAGCCAACCACGCAGGATACAAATCAAGAAATCAAAAGAAATATGTGAAATCTACCTAGCAGATGGGGAGCCAAGTTCTATGGGACCTATAACCCATATTGCGAAAGTACCTATGGATATTGGCAGCCATAGGGAAGTGGCAATCTTCCAAATAGCTGATCAGCCCAACCACAATACAGTTTTAGGGCTGCTAGGCTTAAGAAGACACAACTCGAAGATCGACTGGGAAAGCAACAAGATTACTTGCGATAGCGAGAGGTGTACAACGGTATGCCTAGAAATCTCGGCAGCGGTGGACCTAGTCCCTGAAGCAGAAGCTGAGGAAGAGAATTTCACAATACCATTCTCCCAGATTCAGGCCTAAGATATCCAGAACATCATAATACAGAGATTAAACGAAACTGCAACTATCACTACCTAGGGATTAGCACGGGTAGTAGGAGACGACCTGAATGCAAGCACAAAAGTTACGCTACTGGCAAAAGACCAAAAACTTGTCGTACCGAGATAGCCATTAAACTACCGGAAGGCACCTATGCGCGAATTGCTTCCCGCACAGGTTGGCCGTTAAAGATCTGATTACAGTCAATGCAGGAGTAATCGATACTCACTATATGTTTGAAATTAAGGTAGTACTAGTTAACCTGGGAATGGATGATTATACAGTCGAGCTAGGAAGCAAAGTCATACAGTTAATATGCAAAAAGATTGTCAAAGGACAATGCGTTGAAGTGGCGTAATTGGTGCCCACTATGAGAGGTGAAGCCATATTTGGAAGTACCGACAAACTAGAGTGCCAAACAATGGAGAT
The DNA here is from genome assembly GCA_003316355.1 of Tuber calosporum. Classification (NCBI taxonomy): domain Eukaryota; kingdom Fungi; phylum Ascomycota; class Pezizomycetes; order Pezizales; family Tuberaceae; genus Tuber; species Tuber calosporum. The sequence goes on along the minus strand of QFET01007509.1, from coordinate 3,222 downwards.
CAACGAGATCTCTACCACCTCCTTCAGCAAGATCTAGCTAGGGGTGAAGTTACAGGAATCTACAAATGGGATCATGACGCAAACAAGCCCCGCAGGATCGAAGCGATCAACATCAGCACCGAATTGGCCATCAAGGCAAGCAAAGTACAAGAAGAGCAGAAGATATATAATATTGTACCAGGGGAAGATTATCAGTACCTGGACATGTTCAAGAAAGAAGAAGCAAAACAGCTACCACCGTATCAGGCTAAAATTGATTTAGAGGTCAACCTACTGAAATGAGAAATGGTACCAGCAAGGAAGATGTACCCATTTGGAGAAAAAGAACTGGAATAACTAAGAAAATATCTCTATGTTAAGGAAGGCCGAGGCTGTATCAGAGAAGCTTATGCTAACTGAGGAACACCAATCCGGTTTGTCAAAATCGAAAGATGGGAAACTATGACTATACGTGGATTACCGAGAACTCAACGAAATCACTAAAATGGACTGATACCTGGTACCACCGAGAGTGGAGTCCCTGGATAGGGGAACGACAGCCAAAATATTCACAAAACTCGATATCTGAAATACCTTCTACAATATCAGGATCAAGAGTGAGAGGAATGGAAAACAACATTTACCATAAAATATGGCATATACGAATGTACCGTCAAGCTCTATCGACTCAAGAACGCTCCAGCAGCTTTCCAGAGATGCGTTAACAGAATTCTAAGCCGTTTCCTGGATATCAGTTGTATTGTTTACCTAAGCAATAATCTAATGTACTCGGAAAACCTGGAAGAGCACTGAAGTCATGTCAGAAAACATCCTGGGAGCCTTACAAAAGGAAGGACTCACACTCCAGCCATCTAAGTGTGAGTTTCACAAAGAATAAACAGAATACCTGGTATTCATGATCGATGGAGACCCAGTTATTGTCGATCCTGCCAAGAGTGAAGTAATCTGGGAATGGAAACCATCAGAAACCAAGAAAGGCATACAATGCTTTATAGGATTCTGCAACTTCTATCAGCGATTCATAGAAGGATTCAGCAGTATAGTTTAACCCTTATATGAGCTCACTAAAAAAGACGTCAATTGGAACTGTACAGACTGACAACATGCATTCAATGAACTAAGCTGACGCCTAAGGTCTGCACTACTGCTAGTATACTACGATCCTGCCAAGGAAATTATGATTGAAACTGGTGCATGGAAATATATATGCTCAGGCCTATTATCACAAGGAGGATCAGATGGAAAGTGACAACCAGTTGCATACCGGTCTAAAACAATGACACCTGCGGAATGCAACTATAACATCCACAATAAATAGTCATTGACAATTGTTCAGGAATTGAAAAATTGGAGAGGCTATACAAATGAAGCAGGCACTAAGTCCTGATACTCACTGACCATAAGAATCTGGTCCCCTTCAGAACAACCCAGGATCTCACAGATAGGCAGATACGTTGGAGCGAGACACTCATTTAATAGGAAATCAAGATAAAATGTCGACCATGAAAGGAAGGGGGCAAACCTGATGCTCTCACAAGAAGTGCAGAGGATATTCCAACCAAGGGCGATGAAAGGAACCTACTGAAAGAATGAATCCTACAACCAAAAGCACATTACTCTGATGCCATGGAAGTAGTCAGATTTAGAAAGTAAGATTATGGAATCCAAAAAGCGAGTCTGAAGGACGAAGAGATTATGGCGATTTGCGAAGCCTTAGAAAATAGAGACAAACAAGATGAAGGAAGTAGCTCTAGGGGTATGTGAATGGAAAAATGTAGACTTATGGTATCAAGGAAGAATTTGAGTCCCCGAAGAAGAAGCAATAAGGTATGCAATTATACAACAAAATCACTATAACCCTGCAGTCGGCTATGGCCCAATCAGTAAAACTACGGAACTACTATTGCAACAATATTACTGCTCAAAGATGTGTGATGATATAAAGAGATATGTCAAGAAGAGCGATACCTGCCAAAGAATGAAAGGGATAAGGGATGCGCCCAAGGGGCTGCTACAACTGAATGAGGCACCAGATGAACCATGGTTATCGCTAGCTATGGACTTCATAACCGAGCTTCCATAATCGAAGGCATATGATGCTATCCTTATAGTAATCGACCAATTAACCAAAATGTGTCCTTTCATACCCTGCATAAAGGATAAGGATACAAAAGGCTTTAGCAAAATATTTCTGATAGAAATGTTCAGACTACATGGATTACCACTGGACATCATTACCGACAGAGGAACACTTTTCACATCAGACCTAAGGCAGGAGATTACGAAATCCCTGTCACGATTGCCTAGAAGAGCGCTAGGCAGGAAGGACAGAAAAGCAGAGTAAGCCTTGCGAGGCTTACGAGGATTTCGCACACATGACTACCTAGAGTCATGTGGGTTTTGCGCATGACGCACACTTGTGAGTCATGAGTTGATTTCGCACACATGACTACTTTAGAGTCATGTGGGTTTTGCGCATGACGCACGCTTGTGAGGCATGAGGTTATTATAAGTTGATTTCACACACATGACCACTTTAGGGTCATGTGGGTTTCGCGCATGACGCACACTTGTGAGTCATGAGGTTATTATTAGTGCAGATGACCTTCGCACTTAGAAGGTCATATGATGTATGAGTTTCACATGGCTGCGCACTTGCACAGCCATAAGGTTTAGGGTTGCGGGAAGAGGCCTATATAAGGACCCATAGGGGGACAGGTAGATAGCTCTTCACGCAACCATCTTTGTTATTTCCTATCTATAACTTTATCAAATCAAACCTTCATTCCGCTCTCCCTCTAGCGACCTCTAGTTAAAGTTGACTGTCGGATTCTTCTATCAAGTGCTCAGGAAAACAATTGGACTGGGAGTAGTCGCAATAGTAGTGAGCAAGTGTCTTGATAGAGTGAATCATATATCGTTGCCGGGTGCGCGATATAGATAGTCGAACCTTAACATTTGGTTGCGTCCCTTTGCAACCCCCAACGATATCACCACGGAGACCGACACCCTCGAACTCCCTGGCTTGGAAGAAGCGCTAATAGAAGCGCTATCGCAGGCTGGAACTGCAAGCCCTGTCATGCCGGAAGCCCAATCCCCCTCTGAAACCCTATCACCCACGACCCCAAGAACAAGAAGAATGTCCACTAATCTGGAAGGAGATACCGCCAACACATGGGTGTTGGAGGAACAGATTAGGGAACTGAGAGCTATCATCGAAGG
>QFET01007507.1:0-44782 GCA_003316355.1 Tuber calosporum | reverse complement strand
CAGCTATTTATACAGGTGCGTATCCTCCATGTACTCAGTAACAAAATAGGGAAAATATTATAAGAAACATAAGTGCGAACATGTTTGACCCTGAAAAACTACCAAGGAAATCCCAATAAAATATGCGTAATCTGAAGTGGTGTGCGGGAAATAAACTGAAAGATAACACATGATATATGACTGGTAAAAGGTCACTATACATGGAAAGTTAACCGAGAAATCCCGCACATAAAATAAGAAATGTACGCATTAATCCTCAATCATTATCATGAAATATAACCGGAAAAATGATATACTCTAGCTGTAGTAATGTCTGTAGTTTTCCTGAGTAAACTAGAAATATCCAAGCAGAGACATAAACAATATTACCGTAGGAAATATACATATGAAACGAATTGAAGAATTTCAACAGTTTCGTCTCACTAGCCATTTGTCTCTACGTGAAAGAGGGTAGACTATAACTAAAAGTTTTATATCTGTTACGATCCGAAGGGATTACCTGTCGTGCATTAGGTAACTACTTCATGCTCTGCAGGATCCGTATGACTTGATCATCATTATTGTCCTTAGGTTGTAGTCGGGTTATTATCTGACATGGTGCACATCTCGGGCACCAAGTGAGGAGTTCAATTCCAAAGAGTAGATGTAGATATGGATCCACAATTGCTCTTGGGCCATGTACCTACGTTGTATCTATAGCCGAACTCTTTAGTTCCTATCGTATAACGGCCATAGAGGACTGGGACGGTAATGAGGTACAGTAATTGAAGTGGATAGAACTTTGTTGGTTGCTTGATGAGTTCTAGCTAAAGGCAGGTTATTTTTTTTTAAATATAAATTTTAACTTTCTTTGTCATATCATATATTCGTTGTCAAGGTGTAAGACCATACATGCAGCACAAGATATCTAAAACTGGCTCTGGCCTCTGTGAACAGTTAAACAATTTATCCTTAGCGGTAGCATGCTATCGCTTTGGTGTGAAAGGGTAACCTATTGAGAGGCGAAGACAAGGAGGGTACAATAGAATGATTTATAGAGCGAACTGGAACAATAAGATCACCATTCAATGTAGTATATTCACTGTCTAGGCATCTGTCTGAAGTCTGATATCTCCAGCTAGTCAAGAGACCATTCTTTAATACATGAAGTCTTTCCTCCAAGAGCTGAGGCTCTAGGTACCTGCAGCCACTATCATTACCGGTGAGTGTACAGCTACCCCAATCTTGTGGCCCTGCCCAAGTCGGCGAATGCCAGGGGCTTTTCCACAACCCGGCCTCTATCCTACCGCTGGTGTACATGACCTGTTCCCTCCCTTGGAACTCCTGAGGCACAATCCTGCATATTCTCCTAAGCATACAATAAAGAATCTGGCAGAATCTACAGATTCTGGCAAGGAAATCAATTACAAAAGAAATCAAATTAAATGAACGTAAACTGACCAAGGAAAGAATACCGAGAGTTGTTATAGAGGTACCAGAACATGTATACATGTTACATTCCCCAAATCTGAACAAAACCTATCTACTCCTAAGGGCCTAGGCCTTATGGCTGCTCTCTCAAGGCCAGACCATAGAATCGAAATCAGTATTATAGTAGCTATCATCTCAGCCTGCAGAATAATTTTCCTCATCGTTATAAGCCTCCCAGAAATTGTTGGGTACTATTGTTCTAGGGCAAGGGATTCTTGAAACTTCCATAGTCTTCCAAGAGGTCCTGATATAGTGTGTGGTGATCTTAGGGATCTTTTCTGAGCTCTGGTTTACTTTCCAATATTCCGCTATGATTTCCATGGTGTTCTCCATATTCTCGATAGGTTCCCTTGAGTCAGGTGTGCCCTCATACCCGTTCCATTGTACAAGGAATAAGACTCAGTTGTTCTGTAGGTGATAACCCAGTACTTACCCTGCCTCCCATTCTTCGGTATTGTTGATCAGTCTAAGGGCCAGCCTATCCATCCTCCTGGATGCATAACAATTGGAATCTTTCTTATAGTATCCCTTGAGGCAAGAGATGTGAAAGTATATCATCAGGCGTGCCCTTCACCTAGGCAATTCTACCTTGAGATTATAGCTAGTAGAGTCATGCGGTAGGACTTTAAAGGGTCCACCCCAGTGAGGCTCTAGCTTCTCTTATCATGTGGGAGCAGATGTGTAAGGGCGTCCTCTAACAAGAACTCCAGTACCAATGTTGACTGGTCCTCGCTAGGGGTTTCTCTTCTTATCTGCTTGTAGAGTCTGCTGGCATGGTGTATGCTTTCTGGCCATGTCAACCTTTGTCCTAATGGCTTCACAGGCATTCAAAATCTTGTCCACGGCTGGTACTTTGCTGGCAGATCTGACAACAGGATTGAAGAGCTTCCAAGGGGGTCTATAGAGTGCTTGGGATGGAGATATGCCTAAGGATTCAAAGGAGGCGTCATTCATAGCAGCTGCTATCGCTAAGAGGGTATTGGACTAATTATTGTGGCTTTGGTTTAAGAAGTTCCCCATCATGTGGGTAAGGGTGCCAATCCGCAGGTCTTCCTGGTGATTGGTTTGGTGGTTGTATTAAGTAGCCATCTAGATCTGGATTCCTATTGTCTTCATCATCTGGGACCAGAACCTTAAGGTAAAGCAGTAGTCCTAGTCAAGTACTCCGGTTAGAGAATCTACATGCAAATCAATTATAGTCTTTGCGGAGCTTGTGGAAAGCCTTTTCGCTTGTGGCAGAGTCCTGAAGTGGTAAAATATGAGTGTAGGAGGTAAAGCGATTGATAATATCTATAATAGTTGTATTTGGTTTGACTTGTTGAAGGAGGCTAGCGAATTAGATGGCAAGGGATTAGTAGGCTACGGCAGGTGCTGGTAGGCTAGTGATCAATGTGCTGGAAGTATGGTGGGCTTCTTGTTGGTCTGGAACTGATCACAAGAGCAGCAGTAGGCCATGAAGTCCGGGTGCATTTGAGGCCACCAAACAAACAAGCCGCATACTTGTAAAACTTGTTAGCTGTGAAGTATCCCAGGTTTTATGAACTCTTTTAAAAATGGAACACGGTAGGGAAACTACCCTTTCTAAGGGTCACATGGTGATATAGATATTCAAATAGCCATTACTATTGTCAGCTATACGGAGGCTATCCTGGATTGAATTGTGAAGCTTGTCAGTAGTCTCCAGGACTAACCGGAATAGAGGGTCATTCTGGAGAGCTTCTATAACAGCTGGGTCAAATGTTCCTATGAGGGATGAGGGGAGGATACAAAGGAAGGCCTAGACCGTATCAGTCTCTGCTGGATTCCAGAATGCTTCCGGATCACTGTACAGGGGTCCAGAAGCTGGTGAGGCTTGTGAAGCCGGATGTGGGGAGGCGGGAGTTAACATATCTGCAAGTTAGAGGTATTTGTTTCTTGGTAAGGGTAGGGACATAAAGCTATTGTTTGATAGAGGGTGGCTAGTGTCCATTGAGATATCAGATCTTGCCTTCCCTTTGTTTGCTTGATTGCGCTTCTCAGGGTCGTTGGGGAGATATCCTTTGGCTTCTTTGGTGTCTCTGTATGTGAGGCACTGGTCATCATAACAGCAGTCGAAGAGAGAGATGAATCGCTTATTCCTTTCAAGTCTGGGAAGAATTCAAGGTGGCTCTGGCGCCCCAAGGTTTGCCTGCCTGAATGCTGATATGGAGACTGCTAGCACTGTTCTTTCGTTTCTATGAATGAGTGCCTGCATTTCCTGCAATCTCCTTGCTTGGTACGTAATTTACAGAGGAGCGATAGATATATTTGCAAGTAGTGAGGGATGGAGAGTGCCGTGTTTCCTCAATAAATTCTATTTAGCTTGCATAATCTAGGCTATAGTATGAGGAAGAAGAGTAATTGATTTGAATGTTATTGGAGTTGTGGTTCTTGAGATCTGAATTTGCCGAGGTGGGGACTTGTAGGATTATATCTAGGGGCCTAGAATTTGTTTCATGAACTCTGGATTGATAGTCTGCCAGAAAGTTTAAAACTCCAGGCATGTACTCTATTTTAAAATCACAGCAGCTAAGATGCATTATCCATGATTGATGCTTGTGACAGAGATTCTTTTGTGTCAAGAGATTGGTAAGAATCTGATGGTCAGTCACTATGATGAACTTAGTGTTGGACAACAGGTAGGCCAAGGCCTGTACAGCCTCAACTATTACAAGGGCTTCCAGAAGGTGGGTGGGGTAGTTACTTTGAAAGGCTGACAGTTTCCTGGAATGGAATACTGCTAGTGTGGCTGTATCAGTTGTTGGTCCTTGGCCTATCCAGGCACCACTGACCATAGGAGTTGCATTGGTCAAGAGCCAGATTGCCTCTGGATTTGTATAGTCAATAGGTGTAAGAACTTGATGATTTTGTGCCACCATTATCAACACTTGAAAGGCTGCTTCCTGCAAGTCGGACAATATGCATTCAGCATCGCCGTAGAGCTCTGTAAGTCGTGAACCAATGGTGGTAATATGTGGAAGGAACTGGGAGATATAATTAACTATCCCACAAAAGCGCGGAAGTTCCTTTATATTCTCAGGACTTGTCCACTCCTCAACCCTTCTGATCTTTTCTAGTATTGGGGGAATGCCCCTCTCATGCATCAGGTGGCCTATGATATCAAGCCTCTCTGCAAAGAAAATAGGCGTCTTTGGATTGGTAAAAAGCTGAGCTTTCCGTAGCTTCTGGCAAACAGCTTTGATATCCTTACCATTGTATTGTTGTGTATCGCAATATCCCCGAATATCGTCAATGTATACTCATACGAAGACTATTGGTTCTTCACATAGTGTATCTTCCATTACTCTCATGATTGTTCCTGGTGCATTTGTGTCTCCTTGCAGCATTACCTTGCAGGCAAAGCCCACAAAAGGTTTTTGATAATGTTATACTTCTCATCTTCTGGTTCAACCCTGGTCTGGAAATAGGCATCGCAGAGGGATATCTTGGTTCAGGATTTGGCTCTGCCGATAGTATTGAGAATGAGCTGCTCTTTAAGATTAGGAGCTTCGTCTGTCTTTCGGGCTATCATTCCTGTAGCGAACGTCCACAAATGGTCTTATCCTGGCATCTGGTTGCCCTTGGATAAACATGATGCCCTCTCCTGGAGTTTGTACTCTGGAAAATATCCCTGCCCTAGGCTGTTTATATTCATGCGGGGAACTTAGAGATAAATGTTTCTAGGTATTGAAGGTTGGCCTCTTGACATAAAGGTCTGGGTCTTTGATTATGATCTTTTGGTTAAAGCACCGCAATGGTAGAAGGATTTCAGGTATTTCTTTGACAAAAACCTAAGGGAACATCTTGATGAAGTCTGGTTTATCAGCCTGTTTGGCCATCGCTGAGCAAGGTAGAGTGCTGTTTGTATTACAGTTTACTTTCCCTTTATGGTCACCGAATTAGAGTATATTTTTCTGGCACCCTATGACTTATCCAAAGCGTATGAGGTCATCCATAGTGAGGAGAATATCATAATCTGATACTGGAATGATGCTCATGTGTACATTATGCACCGTCCTTCTTTCAATTTCGATATCTGTGATGCCAGTGAGATTGCAGCTTGATATGGATCCCTTAATAGCCATTTTGAGTATTGTAGATATCTTTTTATTAGTATAATGGATATTGTTTGTTGTAACGAAGCTATTGCTAATTAGAGTACTGCCAATTGTACCATTGTCTGCTAGGACTCACGCGGGTTTCTTATTGACTAGAAGGTGTATTTTAATCTCTGGAATGGCCTGGCTGCTTCCTTGGGGGTGCCAATAGTAGTCTAGTAAGATATAATTGTATTCCTTCCATCCAACTCTTCTTTATCATCAGTTTCTGCCTCATAGTACTCTTCATCGCTATCAGGGGGGTACTGGGTGACTGTGACATGATTTGAGTTGATCTCCTTCTTTGGACAATGATTTGCCAGTTGTCCTGCCTCTCCACAGTAGCAACTTGCTCCTTCTCTCTTGAGTCGTTCCATTTCCTACTTGGTTGACTCCTTATCCTTGGTTGAGGTCGATGTGATCGCTTGACCTTTGCCCTTTACTGTTGGCTGAAGGCTAGTTTTTTGTGGAAGCTTGGTAGCTTTGTTTGCCCTATTTCTGGAGGTGCTGGAGGACCTGCCACTCCTCCCATAGGCTCCTGTTTTTTTTATTGTTGTATCATATCTCTCTTTCAATTGCACAACATTTATCCCAGTATTAGTGTATCTTATCTGTAGTTCCACATGTCTTCTAAGCCTGGGGTCCATAGCATCCAAATAGGTTGCTTTTTTGCATAGTCTGATATTGAGTCTTTGGGAAGGATTTCTCTTAGGTCTTCTAGTTCCTCAGCAATCTAGGAATTTCTCGCTGGCTTACGTTCAGAGGATTATTTTCTCTTGTGCTATTTGAGGTCCAGGTAATCTGATTTGGTTGTTGCTTCAAAGAGGTGCTTAATTCAAATCTTGAATTCTTAGAGAGAGGGCTGTTTGTCTTCAATCTCATCCATGAGGTTGAGGTAGGCACTATGGGCTCACCATTCTCTATTGACGTCATAGTAGTTCACTACATCCTCTGTGTCATCAAGGACATCCTACTAGGATAAGTACTTCTTGCCCTCCCTAAACCAGCACTTGGGTTTGTCTGATTATAGATCATCCCCCTCTCTACCGAACTTAGATGGTGGTGGAAGCTAAATCTTTGGTTTCCTGAGTTGTTTGGGGCGTCAGCCATCCTCCTAGATCCGGGCGAAGGTGCTGGTGGGTGCCAGGGAGTTTCTGGTTGTTTTCCTTTTCCCAGAGGTAGTTGTAGTAGTCCACAGGGTTCTGGGAAGTTAGGAAATCTCCCAGATGGTGTGTCACTTCTAGAGGGTTCTGCTAAGTATGGGAGTATTCTAAAGATTATCTCAAAACATTGTCCTCGTTATTAGGGACATGGGTACAAGGTACTAGAATCCTGGGCAGAATTCATTAGAAAATTGGACTGACATTCTATGCATACCCCGCCAGCCCCCTTCTAGCGCCTGCAACTTATCCACTGCGCTTTCTGTAAGAAGTGTCCCCTAACCAAAAAACCGCAGGTTTGTGCCCCTTTTGTAACACCAGATACATCGTCGCCGTGTGTCCGACTGGATGCTGTACGCCGGGCATATGATGAGGGAGGCTCGGACTACCCAATGCAGCTTGAATCAAGTGCTCAGGATCCGAGTCAACATAGTTACTGTCCATTCCATACTGCTTTGGATGAAATGGACCAAAGGTGATGGGATGCGCCGCCCAAAATGAGATTATCACGAGTTGACTGTAGTAGAACCATGACGACCCACTCAGACCCTGAAAACTTCCCTAGCTTGGTCAACAGACCCATCGGAACAGCTTAATAAGGAGAGGCATAGTAATACGATATGTTATTGAACCGTTCTTAAGTCCAAAGTCATCCTCAAAACCATCTGCAAGACACTGGGAAAGCCAGTAGTATCTAGTTGGCTCACCAGCCAAGTTGGCCACTTGGAATTCCAAGAAACAATTCGTAAATTCCACGGACAACTACTTAAGTTTAATCAGCAGAACAAGGAACGAGATCTCCAACTAAGAAATAGTTTACACTCACAGGAAATACAGGAGCTCGGACAAGTCAATAGACTGCCGCTGTAAAAACTTTCTCAAGGTTCTAAGGTTCTCACAAGCAGGATTGAATGTGGAAATGATAGTAACTATATTCAAAAAAGCAAAAGTTAGAAGTAGTATGTGAACACTCCAATGCGGGATATATACATAGAAGTGCCTGTTGAGCTTTAGCCATCATTATGCCACGGAGAAGAGATCTTATCAAAATAATATGTGTTACTTAAAAAATCTCTTTTACCTTCCCTAAGAGCCCTGTGCGACACTAGCTGTTTACGAAGAGTGATTGAAAGCCAAGTCGGATTCTCTTCTCCTCAGTATCAACTACCCAGAAAACTGCTGCTTGCTCTCAATTCCTGGGCTGTATCTGTTCTTAAGAGTTCTCTCTTGACGATTTGCTCCGTATTAAGCTCACAATAAGAGTCTGTATTAAGGTTTCCTGGTTGTAGGAAACTTAACATTGGAGCTGGTAAATCTATACGTTCTCTTTCTGGTTCTCTGTTAGGGTTAAACCTGAGAATGCTTAGAGGTCTGACTTCTTCTGTCAGTAATAATTAATGTGACGGCTAAGCTTGGAGTCTCTCCCTGCTGCTCCTGTATTAAACCTATTATCATGGAAACAGAAGGGTGATCAATCATACCCACAGTTCTCAATCTTGAGAACCAGATATAAAATGCAGAGGTGAAGAAAATGTAACTGGTGCTCGCATGTGTGAAAGGTTATACAATTGAGCCTAAGAGGGGCCGGCTATCGCGTTGGTATTAAAGGGAGACCTACTTAAAGGCCAAGAGAAAAGCTGTTAAATACAGTAGTTTATAGAGCGAAGGGAAACAATTGGATTGCCCTTCAACCCAGTGTATTCACTGTGTATGTATCAGTCTGAAGACAAATGTCTCCTGCCCGCCATGGGACTACTATTAAATACATGAAATCTTACAACCAAGAGCTCAGGCTCTTGAAACTGGCAGACTCTATCTTTACCGGTGTGTCCTACTACCCGAATCCTGATGCCCTTCCGGAGTCCTGGAAAGCCTCGGTCCTTTCCACAACACAGCCTCTACCTCACCGCCGGTATACATGACGTGTTCCTTCCCTCTGAAGTCCTGGAGCATAATCCAGCAAATCCTCTAAAGCATACAGTAAATAGGCCTCTAGAATCTCGAGATTCCGGTAAGGACATTTAATACAAAAGAAATCAAATCAAATAAAGATAAACTAATAAAGGAAAGGCGAACGAGAGTGGCAATAGAGATACCAGAACCTGTACATATATTACTCTATGGCGTATACAAAACTGTAATTCTAAAAACCAAAAACAAAGGAAAACATCTGCACAGCATGCTCCAATTGCTACCTGTAATTGCCCCACTACCATAGAGGGCAACATCTAGTAAGGAGAAACCAGCCCCAAAAACATACCAAAAACCAGGCGCAGCCAAGGGAAAATCCCACTGCCCTAACAAAAATGGGAAAACATAAGGGGGCATGAAGGAGACCCAAGGGGGGAGCTGGCAACCAGTAGATACCGCAAGGAGGTGCGTGACACCATCATGTCTGCAAACAATTTTATCTGTGCCTCCTAGAGGTAGGTGGCCAAATTGAGCAGTACGGATAAACAGGAATTGAATGGGTCATCAGGGCAAAATCCTATGAGGCCTTGCAGGGGGCGTTCACGTGGCCCATCAGTAGCATTACAGGAAAGAACAGCATGTTGGAAGTCCTTATCATGGTCAAAGCATCTAGAGCAGAAATGTGGCCTTTAGAGGCCATGAAGGTGTGCTAGGCATGATTCATCTTAGGTGCACGCATCTACAGTATCGGTCCTGCTATGAACTTCCCAAGAGCTATGAAGGGCTGGGCGGAGAGTAAAGGCCCATCGTGGTAGTTGGCAGCAGGCGAGCATGCTTTTTACCAGTCTTGAATTTGGAAATGTGTGCAAATTGTGTGTATTGGCACAATCTTATAGCATAAGTACGAAAATACAACACAGTATTAGGAGTATACTATTTGCACACTTGTTTGAGGAGTATTTTAGTATGAAGATAGATTGGTAGTAGTTCTTATCCTTAATTATCTAAATAAAGTGGGCGGCAACTAGCTATATATACAGGTGCGTATCCTTTTTGTGTACAGTAACAAAATATTGAAAACATTGTAAGAAACCTAAGTGCAAATATTTTTGACCATGAAAAAACTACCAATGAAATCCCAATAAAATATGCATAATCTGAAGGGGTGTGCATGAAATAATCTGTAAGATAACACATGATACAAGACCTGTAAAAGGTCACAATACAAGGAAGGTTTAACCCTGAAATCCGGCACATAAAGTAAGAAATATACACCTTAATCCTCTAACATTATCATGAAATATAAACAAGAATATAATATATTCAAGTTATAGTAATATCCGGAGTTTTTCTGCGTATACTAGAAATATCCAATTCGAGACATAAACAATAGTAGTGTAGGAAATATATATATGAAACTATTTGAAGAATTTAAACACTTCCACTTATTATCTACAGCCCAACAATCTGATGATCCTATCATGTAACGTTTTAGCAAGTACCTAGGTACAAAGATCGGCCAGGTTTTCTCATAAGGCAAATTTCAAGAGTGTGAAAGAAACGTTATCGATCTCTTCGCGTATTTTGTGAAAATGAATATCGATATATTTTGTTCGTTCTTTGACATGATGGTTGAATGCCAGAAAGTTTGCGCTGGTATTATTCGCATCTACATTGAATGTGTTGTAAGCTGGATGTTACTGGGACCTTTGATGTAACCTTGGATTTTGCCTTGCTGCTAGCTACATGACTAAATATTCCACTTGAGTAGTAGATGATATGACCGGAGCTTGTTTCTCGGAGCGCCAGGATATATATGTATTATTAAAAAGTATAATATACCCTGAGAAGGAGCGGCAGGTATCAACACAGGCTGTAATTTGAGCATCCACAGAGGTGTATATAGCGTTTGTACTTGTCCAAGGGTAGAAGAGTCCTGTGTATTTTGTAGAGTGAATGTTCAAAAAACGTGTTTGGCAACCTTTAGGTGGATTTCGGTCGCCCAGGTAGAAAATATAGAGCAAAACGATATTGTATATGCTAGATCCGTTCTGGTATCAGATGTCGGGTAAATATGAAATCCTATTATCGATTGATATATGGCTATCTGTGGTAATTATTCATCCACAGTCCCTCTCTGTGTTGAATACCTTTAGGTAAGTGTTTAGAGAATGGCCGTGATTGTTCCATGCTATATCATTCGAGGACTGACTTGATGTATCATTGCTGGGTAAGATGAACCCTGTCTGTGGTATATGTGATATGTAGGCCAAGTAGCAATGTAGCTTCCCCTGAGTCCGTAATCTCTAATGGCGTTTTAAGGTCTTCTATGTAAGAGGTAGCTTTAGGGGTTTTGGCAGTGTAGATAGTAATTTCGTACTCATAAAATGATAGATATATGTGGTATTTACTTTAAACAAACATGGATGGATCAAGGGCGGATCTCTGGAAACCTTTGGATGTTAAGAATCTAGTGTAGAGAGTGTACCATTCATTCGCATAGTGCTTAAGTCCATAGAGACATCACTTATTTGGCCATACTTTGTCTCCATTACCGAATCCTGCTACTGGTCGCTTGTAGAATGTGTCCATCAACTCATCATAGAGGAATAATCATTTCATATCAATTTGCCATGGGTGTGATTGAGCTTTAGCGCATACTGCAATGAGGAACCAGAATGATTCAAATTGGATGACTGCAATCAAAGTATCTTCGAAGTCAAAACCAAGTACCTATGAGAATCCTTTGGCAACAGCCCTTGCACGATACCACTCTTATGTACCATCAGCTTTTCGCTTAGTCTTAAAGACTCATTTCCTGTTAATAATCTTGCCTCCTGAAGGTTTAGCTACTTCATCGCAAAAGTACTCTACTCAGGTACTTTATTTCCACGTCCATTTTGTGAGTCCATTGTTCTTTAAGCGAGGTATTGACTCCTTGCGCGTATGTTTTGGGATTCTCGTCAGATGGTACTGTGACATTTCTGCCAAAGTATTGTGGTAGGTGAACAGTTCTGCCAGATCTGGTCCCTATCTATGCAGGGGTCTCCAGTTATACTGCTTCAACATGTGGTTTTGATTATTCTTCTGGAGTATGGTGACAGTCATAATCTTCATGATGTTCTGGCTGTGGAGGTGGATATACCTCTATAGTTGATTAGTCAACTGCTTCCTGTAGTAGAGCTATATCGAGTGCACTTACTGTCTGGTAGGAAGGTGGGTAGACAGTTACGAAGGTCAGTGATAAGGGTGCAGGTTCCTTGCGATCAAACGGTACAAGGATCTTGTGTGTCCAGTGGATCTGAAGCGTTTCTGAGATCTTAGGCATTGATGTTATGTATAAAGGGTATATCTTCCTTGAAGAAGTAAATCCGACAAGGTATCCTGCTATGGCCCGGGGCTGTAGTTTTGTTCCAGGTTTTCTGGTCTCCTCAGGTATATGAACAAAATATTTTTCCCAGCAGGGGCACATGTGGTTTACTAATGGCTTGTTGTTGTTGAGACATTCTAACAGCCTTAAATTTGCTTTGGATCAGGTAGGGATGACGTTCCAGAGGTATATAGCGGTTATAACCTCTACTGCTAATAAGCGCGGTTTAAGACTGGATAACATAGAACGTTTAGATGTGATAATGGTCGTATTGTAACATTCGGCAACACAGTTGGATTTATATGAGTAAGTAGGTATTCTGTCATGTATGAAACCGAGTTTTGCAAATATGCTTATCATATCTTTGTCACTATATTCTCCTCCATTATCTGTTTTGAATGGATTGATAGAAGTGTTGTCCTGGGTGTGTCTTTCTTAGATGAATCGCTTAAATACTTTAATGGTATCAGATATGGCCTTAAGATGATAAACCTAGGCGTACTGTTACAATCATCAAGAAGGGTAACATAGTACTAGAGGTTTCCGAAGCAGGGGGTTGAAAATTGTCCACTAAGATCAGTGTCGCTGGATTTATTGGGATTTTTACATCTTGTCTGTAGATTCGCGTTTGCCTTTAGTTGATTTGGACGTAATGCTGGTTTCACAATGCCAGGCTTTCTGAACTTCGTGTATAGTTGCCTTGTCTATGTAGTTGGTACTTTTAAGGTATGATGGTGAGGCATGTACAAGGGGTTCATGCCACGGTTGGTAAGTCATCTTATTCGCCAATGGTTTCTCTCCTTGCACAACAGAATCTTGACTGTCAAGCTCTCCCATATCAGTTTTCTTTTATTCTCCCTTTATACAAACATATCTGCAGCTATACTACGCAAATGATAAACCATTCCTCAAAGAAACAATAGCACACTATGACGACAAGTTACTTAAAGCCAACTTCGGAACTCTGAAAACACGTTTTTGAAATACAGGAGCTACATGACCAGGTGAGGTTTAGGGCATGAACTTGACAGTTCCTGGGCCATATAAGTCTATTACCGAATCATCACCTAACTTCACAGTTCCTGTGCTTGGTTCAAAGTTTATAAGAAGGTCTAGATTGCTTGTGATGTGTGAGCTGACGCCTATATTGATTATCCAGTTAGTTGGTGAGAATTCTTTTGCGTAGAGGGAAGGAATATAGATGTACTCACTGGTCCAGATATTTCTTCTTTACTGATCTTTGGTGAAATAAGAGCTTTCTTTTCCGTCTTCTTATAGTGGTCGCTGTTGCGTTTATTGCACTTGTTCCAGTTATGTTCCTCTGGGTGAACACTGGGGTAATGCTTTTTGTAGTACGTGAATTCCTTAGATGTGGCTGCAGGTCTCCATGGTGGTTCCATTCCTTTTTCCTTGATATAGGTGCACTTATACCCGGTCTCGTCCTCTGGGCTAACTGAGAGTTTCTTGACTTACAACCTATTGTGGACACGATTGTAGGTAAAGTCCTCCTTAGTTCGCAGTGTGTTGACAATGCTACTCATCGACTCAGGAAGGGAGGGTAGAAGAACTACTACTTAGGCTGCGAGTGACTCAAATACTGGTTTGAATCCAAATGATAGTCCATATAGGTCATCAGCATATGAGCAGGAGTAATGGTTGTGCATTGAATAACTTAGAGTATCGTACTTGTTGATATGGTTTGCGATAGGGGCAGAGGTTTGGTACTTGGTATCAAGGACAGCGTTGACTTATTCAAAGAAGGAGGTGGTATTTTCTCTAGCCAATTTATTCTGGAACTCTTACCAGATGGGTGGGGGTCTTTTTTGGGTAGCCAACAAAATGAGCCATTGGTGATCAATCGTTTTAAGTCACTAGGCAGAGGCCCAATGGTAGCGATGGCAAATTTCATTTCTTCTCTAGCAGTTATTATTTCCATCTTTTCCCGGTTCTGGCTCAGGAAATGTTTCCTTTTCCGTTACTATGTCCCTGCAGTTGTATAAAGTAAGGACATATTCTAGGATATCTCATCAGGTTTGGTAGTTATCACGCCCAGTGAGCTTTAGGATAGAGATCAATTTGTCACTAGGTGCTCAACTATGTTTGCAGTTGTGGGCATAAGATATGGGGTTTAGTTCAGGAATTTCTGAAGGAGGAGGAGAAGAAATCGTGATTTCAGGTATGGACATTTTTCCTTGGCAAAGGGAAAGTGACTTTGGTTGGTGGGTGAGGGTACTTTGCTTGGCACTTACATGTGGGTAAGGTAGAAAAAATGCAGTTCTATAAGAACTCGCTTCCAAGGAATCTGCAAACTCAGATTTTAGCATAGAGCTATTGAATGTTATGTATGTGGCACAATCTTATAGCATGAGTACGAAAATACAACACAGTATTAAGAGTATACTATGTGCACGCTAGTGTGAGGAGTATTGTAGTATGAAGGTAGATTGGTAGTAGTTCTTGTCCTTAATTAACTAAATAAAGTAGGCGGCAACAAGCTATTTATACAGGTGCGTATCCTCCAGGTACTCAGTAACAAAAGAGGGAAAACATTGTAAGAAACATAAGTGCGAACATGTTTGACCCTGAAAAACTACCAAGGAAATCCCAATAAAATATGCGTGATCTAAAGTGGTGTGCGGGAAATAAACTGAAAGATAACTCATGATACATGACCGGTAAAAGGTCACTATACAAGGAAAGTTAACTGAGAAATCCCGCACATAAAATAAGAAATGCACGCATTAATCCTCAATCATTATCATGAAATCTAACCGGAAAAATGATATACCCTAGCTGTAGTAATGTCCGTAGTTTTCCTGAGTAAACTAGAAATAACCAAGCAGAGACATAAACAATATTAGCGTAGGAAATATACATATGAAAGGAATTGAAGAATTTCAACAAGAGCGCCATGACCCTTTCGTATCAATTTGCCAATAATGTTAAGCCAAAAACAGTTTGTTTCTTGAACCACTTTTGTTTCTATCAATGTTAAGTTTTGAAGAAAATGGTTTGATATTTTATGAAATATTGTTAGGAGGAATTTTTTAATAGTGAAAGAGGAGAGCAGGTAAGTGTAAGTCTATTGCTATGGATATACTGACTTAATAACCTAACCAAATTATATGTCTTGGCACAATCTTATAACATAAGCACAAAAATACAATCTAGTTTTAAGCGTATACTATGAGCAAGCTTGTATGCGGAGTATTGTGTTATGAAGCTATATTAATAGTTGTTCTTATTCTTAATTAACTAAATAAAGTAGGCGGCAACCAGCTATTTAGTGTGTATCCTCCTTGTACTCTGTAAAAAAAAGGGAAAACATTGTAAGAAATATAAGTGCCTAAATATTTGACCCTTCAAAAACTACCAAGGAAATATCAATAAAATATGTGTAAGCTGAAGTGATGTGCATGAAGTAAACTGAATGATAACCCCTGATACAGGTCGTGTAAAAGGTCACTATACATGGAAAGTATAATCCTACCTAGGTGTATCAGGTACCAAGAGGAATTGATGTTGCCAGGGTATAATAATAGAAACTCATATCCCCAACTGTTGAGACTTCAACCTGCTATTACTAATGGAGATCCAGATAAG
The DNA here is from genome assembly GCA_003316355.1 of Tuber calosporum. Taxonomy (NCBI): domain Eukaryota; kingdom Fungi; phylum Ascomycota; class Pezizomycetes; order Pezizales; family Tuberaceae; genus Tuber; species Tuber calosporum. The sequence continues at coordinate 29,153 of QFET01007507.1, read as the reverse complement.
TTGTTTATCACCCCTTGGATACTAAATTGCTATCCTCGGTATGTCCTAGACTTAATCATACTAGGGTTCTGCGAACTGAAATGAAGTAAAATCAAAATTAAGTCTTGATAACCTCGCTATCATCTGAGACTGTATGTAACTGGTATTGGTTACTATCGTTAAGGTTGACAAGGCTAACGGAAAGTAGCGGGACTAGTAAGGGGTTAGTTTGTTTTATGATTGGTTTCAACTATCGTTTGATACTTAGTTTGTTTTATGTTGGGTTTTATGTGTCAGGCTGATACCCGATATGTTTTATGTTTTGTTTTGTGTATCGGCATGATACATATTTTGTTTGCAGTACCGTTTAGGTGCATGAGGCATTTGTTTTATTAGAGGACTTTACAAGCGGAGGTTGTCTATATCCGTTGATTGGAAATCAAATGGAAGGATATGGAAAGCTTAGGAAAAGCGAGATCATGTATTTAAGACTGCCCCTCTGGAGCTTAGACAGGGCAGACTTCGACAAACAGAGTTTTCAATATACTTGGTTGAGCAGTTACTTCTTTTCAGTTCGCACGAAACCACAGCAAGTAAGTCTAGGACTTAGCGAAGCTGGCGATATAGTAATCAAGGGCTGTTAAAACAACTTATCGAGATCTCTGGTAGTAATACTCACTTGAAGCCCCGACAGTTTGGGGTCAGTGTTACTATCGTTATACCTTACCGAGACGCATTCCTCTTGGTGCCTGATACACCCAGGGAGGCGTTACATTTTTTTAACTTCAACAAGTAGTTGAGTTAGAAGCAGGCAAAGGTTCAGAACCTCAGGCTGGCAACGAGTTGCCCAGAATAGGTGACGAGAGACTACAGACGAGGTCAGGTAAGCAGATCCTACGACAGGAACTTACCAAAAAGAAAGGCAGTCAGAGCACAAAAGGCGAATCATCGAGGGCATCCAGCTTCCAGGTAGACGAAGCAGGTAGAGAGTTACCACGAGACCAAGCCAAGCAAGTGCTTGCACAATTATCGAAGGAACTAGCCCAAGAGAAAGCGAGAACTCCAGGAGAGTTCCCTGGCACCCCAAAGGAATTAAAGGGAAAGCAAGTAGCCCCACCCAAGGACGATCCAAGCAGCTCAGACAGCGAAGAGAGCTCCGACAGCTCTAGTGATTCTGACGACATGTCGAATCCAGGACCTAGTAATGCGCCAGTGGCTAGAGAGCTATCACCAGCAACCACAGCGAAGCTTAGCATCAAGGTTCCTACACCAAAGAAGTTCAGCTGTGAAGGAGAGGACCTTAAACCAGAAGCTTTCGATCCTTGGTACCAGTCAGTCCAGTTATACCTAAGACTACACAGAGTCAACTCCAAAACAGAAGGAGCGGGAAACTATTGGATACTGTACACAGAAGGGAGAGCTCGGGAAGCAGCTTTCCAGGCGGCAGAAAACTATGGTGAAGACCTAACCAGAGATCAGCTTATTGTCTGGTTAATAGAACAATTCCAATCATCCAGGCAGAAGGATGATCTCTACAAATGATTCCAAGAGAGTGAGCAAGTCAAGAACGGAAAGACACAACGCATCACCACTGTGGCTACAGACTTGTTGATGTACCGATCACGAGTACCAGAAGGCACTATTTCCGAATATGCCTTCATCCAAAGGTTTTTACGATGTATGAACACGAGGCTAAGGCGAGATGTCGAAACATGGTATGATTCTAGCATAACAATACAGACTACGATAGCCTATGCAGAGAGAGACGATGCAATCCTCCACGATACGGGAGCCTATGGGAAGGATAAGCAGAAGGATCGATACACGGAAGACAACTCCAAGAAGGACAACAAACCTCAATGGAAGAAAAAGGAATCAAGTAAGACCAAGAGTCCAAGAGAAAAGGGAGCCTGCTTTACCTGCGGCGGTAAAGGACATATGGCAAAGGATTGTCCCAGCAAAAGCGACAAAGGCAAAGGGAAGACACCCTAGAAAGAAACATCATCCGGTCGAGTTGAGGAAGCCAGCAGCGAAGATGAAGTATATGTCAACGCCTTAGAAGTCGAGACCAATGCATCGGCACAAAACACGCTACCTAAGGTTGATAAGAGTCACATAGCATTGGAAGGAACGATTATGATTAACGGCAAACAAGTGAGAGTTCTATTTGATACAGGAACAATAGGAACAGACCTATTGAGCGCAACCTTTGTCACCACACATGGAATTCCATATACCGAAATGGCAACTCCTGCAACCATTCATATGTCTCTGAAAGGGTCACGATCGGAATCCCGGAAAGAATGCAAGGTCAACATACCGATAGGGAAGATGAAGACTACAGGACATAGAATGATGGTGGGAAACTTAGCCAAGTACAATGCCTTGATTGGAATGCCATTTCTATCGCGAAATAAAGCATAAGTCGAATGTGGAAAGCTGAGGATTCACATTCCTGACCACAAGATATGGGTCAATTGCACACCAACCAGTGCCAGAATTCGAGCAGCTGTGACAAGCACAGAAGAGATAATGGAACAATACCCGCAGGTATTCCCAGATCCAATTCCAGAAAGGTTACCACCTTTTAGAAAGATCAACCACCGAATCAGATTGACGGATCCGGAGAATCTGAAAACGATGCCAACATACTCAGTACCAGAGAAATACAAGATTCGACTCAAATCATGGCTGGACCAGAAATCGCACGCCGGAGTCATTGAAAGAGCTGCAGTGCCAGGAGCAGCACGTATGTTTGTGTGAGTCAAAGGAAAGACCGATGGCAGGAGCAGAGGTCTAGCGGACCTGACAGCGAGAAATGACAATACTCAGAAGGATGACGAACCTATCCCAAACCAAAGGAGGCTACTTAATGCATTAGGAAGAGCACGATACAGAAGCAAGATCGACCGGTGCGATGCCTATTTTCAAACCAGAGTTCACCCAGAGGATATCAAATATAACAGTTTCAAAACACCCTTCGGAGGTTTCGTCAGCAAGGTTATGTTACAAGGAGACATGAATGCCCCAGGAACATTCATGAGGATCATGTCTGACCGACTCGCCGACTACCTAGAAGAATTTGTATGGGTATATAACGACGATATACTCATATTCCCTGATACAGAGTCCGACCACTTGAAACACATTAAAGCGGTCTGTGACAGGTTGGAAAAAGCTGAGTTCTTTGCATGCAGAATGAAGTCGGACTTCTTTCCTAAAGAATTACAAGAACTAGGCCACGTTATTCATGACAAGGGGCTTAGAGCATCCCCTGAAAAAATCAGGAGGATTGAGGAGTGGGAAACACCGAAGAATAAGAAGCAACTTCAGGAGTTCCTAGGATTGGTAAACAACATTAGCCAATTCCTTCCACATATCGCCACTATCACAGCACCCTTGACGGATCTTACCAGAAATGAGGAGTTTGTCTGGTCACCAACACATGATCAATGCATCGAGAATGAGAAGGAGATCACCAAACAGAATCAGGTCATGAGGCCGATTAACCACACCTGAGGACAAAAGATATGGCTCATAACTGTTGAAATTCTTCAATTCGTTTCATATGTATATTTCCTATGGTAATATTGATTATGTCTCTGCTTGGTTATTTCTAGTTTACTCAGGAAAACTACGGACATTACTACAGCTAGAGTATATCATATTTTTGGTTATATTTCATGTTTATGATTGAGGATTAATGCGTGCATTTCTTATTTTATGTGCGGGATTTCTCAGTTAACTTTCCATGTATAGTGACCTTTTACCGGTCATGTATCATGTGTTATCTTTCAGTTTATTTCCCGCACACCACTTCAGATTACGCATATTTTATTGGGATTTCCTTGGTAGTTTTTCAGGGTCAAGCATGTTCGCACTTATGTTTCTTACAATATTTTCCCTATTTTGTTACTGAGTACATGGAGGATACGCCCCTGGATAAATAGCTTGTTGCCGCCTACTTTATTTAGTTAATTAAGGACAAGAACTACTACCAATCTACCTTCATACTACAATACTCCTCACACAAGCGCGAACATAGTATACTCTTGATACTGTGTTGTTTTTTCGTACTCATGCTATAAGATTGTGCCAATACACATAATTCAAACAGGTTATGAGCCCGGTTCATCCCTAGGTATACGACTTACACTTACCCGCTACCTCTTTCACCACAAAACAAATTCCTTCCTAAATGAAACAAACCTCTTTCACCGAAAAATATCTCTTTTAACATCGAAATATTTTCGCTCCAAACGAAACATCAGTTCAAACAAAACATCCCACACGAAACGAAATGTTCTTGGCGAAACATTCTTGGCAAATCGATACGAAAAAGTCTTGGCGCTCCTCGCTAAAGTCCGAGTTTTCCCCCAGACTAAATCTGGGTTCTTACGTTAAGTGCAATTTTCTAGCTACAACCACTCAGAAGTGCAAAGCAAAGTATCGCTACTTAGCAACCAAAGTCACTTCGCCTTTACCAGGCCAAAATGGCCAGGGCAGAAACCACAGTTTCTGCTCCGCCTCCTCGAGAAACTCCTGCACCAAACCCCAGATCATACGCCAACAACTACAAACGTAGTTGGGCACCCAGTTACAAACTGAGCTCCATCCCAAAGCTCACGGGGCCTGATAACTACCGGACCTAGCATGATATCTCGGAATATGTCCTTACTTTATATAATTGCTGGGACAATGTAACGGAAAAGGAAACTCTGCCTGAGGAAGAAGAGGATGAAGATAGAAACAATAACCCGTAGAGAATAGATGAATTTCGTGATCGCTACCAATGGGCCTCGGCCTACTTCCTTGAAACGATTAACCCCCAATGGCTTATTTTGTTGGCCACTCACAAAACACCCCCCGCCATCTGGAACGCGTTCTAAGATAAATTTGCTAGAGAAAACACCACCTCCTTCTTCGAACAACTCATTGCTGTCCTCGATACCAAGTACGATACCTCTGCAGCTATTGCAGACTATATCAACAGGTCCTATACCCTCGGGAATCGAATGCAACACCGTTGCTCCTCCTCCTCTGCTGACGACTGATATGCTCTACCATTTGCATTCAAATCGGTTTTCGAGTCACCAGAAGCCAAAGCTGCAGTTCTACTCCACACCCTTCCCGAGTCGTTGAGTAATATCGTCGACAACCTCCAAACCAAGGAGGAGCTTACCTACTATCATGTATACAACAAGTTGTTGGACATGAGCCCCTCGGTTAGCCGTGAGGATGACAAAGTGTATAATAGCGTCGATGTCATAGGAAAAGGAAGGGAACCTTCTCGATGACCTGCGGCCCCATCCAAGGAATGTACCTACTGCAAGAAGCATTACCCCACTGCTCGCGCTGAGGAACATACCTGGAATGAGTGTAATAGACTCAGGGGCGACAACCAAAAGAAGAAGGAAAAGAAAGCTCTTAGTTCAGCAAAGATCGGCAAAGAAGAGATATCTGAACTGGTCCGTACATCCACATCCCTCCTCTCTACGCAAAAGACTCCACACCCACACAACTGGGTAATCGATACAAGCGCAAGCTCACACATGACAAGCAACCTAGACCTTCTTATAAACTTTGAACCAAGTACAGGGACTGTTAAGTTAGGCGATGATTCGGTAATAGAATCATGTAGCCGAGGAACTGTCAAGCTTATGGCCAAAACTTCAAATGGTCATGTAGCCCCTGTATTCCTTAAATATGTTCTTTGGGTTCCGTAGTTGGGTCAAAGTAACTTGTTGTCATGGCGCGCTATTGTTTCTTTGGGGCATGGTTTTTCTTTGCGTAGTAAAGGGGCGGACATGTTTGTATACAGGGAGAATAAAAGAGAAGTAATATGGGGAAAGCTTGACGGTCAAGATTATGTTGTACAAGAAGAGAAAGCAGTGGCGAACAAGATGACTTACCAACAGTGGCATGAAGCCCTCGGACATCCTTCACCATCCTACCTCAAAAGTACAAACTACTCAGACAATCCAACCATCCCCGAAGTTCCGAAAGACTGACAGTGTGAAACCTGCATTATGTCCAAATCAACAAAGCGCAAACCCGAATCTATGGAAAAAAGATGTGAAAATCCCTATGAGTTAATTCACTCAGATCTGAGTGGGAAATTCTCAACCCACTCCTTCGGAAAACTCATGGTACTGGGTCACCTTTATTGATGATTGTACACGGTACACCTGGATTTATCCTCTTAAAGCCAAATCCGATACCGTTAAAGTATTCAACCAATTCATCAAAGAAAGACATACTCAGGACAATGCTACTATTAAACGATTCAAGACCAACAACGGAGGAGAATATGTCAACAAAGATATGACAACCATGTTTGAAAAACTGGGTATCATAAATGACAAAATACCTCCTTACTCTCATGAATCTAATGGCGTTGCCGAATGGTCCAATAGGACAATTATCACATCTCCCCGTTCTATGTTATCAGGTCTTACACCGCGTTTATGGGCCGAAGCAGTTACAACAGCTGTATACCTTCGGAACATCCTGCCTAACCGATCCATAGGAAAACTAACGCCCTATGAATCTCTCTACAACAAAAAGCCGTTAGTGAACCACCTGCGCCCCTACGGGACCAAATGCTTTGTCCATAATCCAGAGGAGACCAGAAAACCAGGAACAAAGTTTCAGCCCCAGGCCATCGAAGGATACCTTGTTGGATATACTTCCTCCAGCAAGATATACCGCATATACATACCATCCTTGCACAAGATCTCAGAAATGCGCCAGCTCCACTGGACAACCCAGACAATAGTACCTCTTGATCCCAAGGAACCTGCGCCCTCATCAGAGACTTTTGCAACTGTCTACCCACCTTCCTACCAGAGAGTACCGGCACCCGATAAAACTCTACCACAGGAAGCAACTAACAAACCAACCATCGTAGTACATCCACCTCCACCGTCTGAACATCCTGAAGGTTATGACCGTCCCCAAATTCCAGAAGAATCACCGGAACCTCTTGTACAAGAAGCACAACTGGAAAACCCTCCTGAGATACGGACCAGATCTGGCAGAGCCATTCGCCCACCACAATAGTTTGGCAGAAAGGTCACTGTACCATCTGACGAGGATCTCAAAACCTACACCCAAGCAGTGAATAGCTCGCTTAAGGAACAATGGACCCACGCAATGGATGAGGAGATAAAGGCACTTGAGAAAAGTGGGACTTTCGACGAAGTAGATAAACCTACCGGACGCAATATTATTGACAGTAAATGGGTCTTTAAGACAAAGCGAAATGCTGATGGTACATTAGAAAGGTACCGTGCAAGAGCAGTTGATAATGGATTCTCACAGGTACTGGGTTTTGACTTTGAAGATACCTTCGCCCCAGTCATCCGATATGAATCACTCCGCTTCCTCCTTGCAATATGTGCTAAAAACAAATGGCGACCACTGCAATTCGATGTCAAATCTGCTTTCCTTTATGGTGAATTGAAAGAAGAAGTCTACATGCGACCGTTACCTGGGTTCGGTAATGGAGACAAAGTATGGCGACTTAACCGATGTCTCTATGGACTTAAGGAACCTGCGAATGAATGGTATGCTCTCCTCGCTAGATACTTAACATCCAAAGGTTTTGCGATATCAGCCCTTGACCCATGCATGTTTGTTCACGGAAAATACGACATATACCTAACGGTTTACGTGGACGACATCGCTATATACTCGGCCAACACTCCCCAAGCTACCTCTCTCATAGAAGACCTGAAAATGGCATTTTAGATTATGGACTTAGGTGAAGCTACCTTCCTACTTGGCCAACACATTACTTATACAACATATGGGATACATCTTACCCAGCAACGATACATCAAGTCAGTCCTCGAGCAATATGGTATGGGAAACTCCCGGCCAGTCTCTACACCCTTACCTAAAGGCATTCAACTACGGAAAGGGACAGTGGATGAACCAATACCGGACATGTCCATATACCAATCGATAATAGGCTCGCTTATGTACCTGACAACTGGTACCAGACCCGACCTAGCGTATACAATATCCTTTCTCTTACAATTTTCTTCCTACCCGACCGAAATCCACCTTAAGGCCGCTAAACACGTCCTTCGCTACATTCATGGTACAAAAGACATTGGACTCTTCTACCCTTCTACAACTACAAACGCTATGAACACCTATGTGGATGCGGACTTTGCAGCCTGTCTCGATACCCGCCGCTCCTTCTCAAGGTATCTTATTCTTTTTTACAATGCCTGTATATCCTGGCAGTCCAAGTAACAAGCCTCGGTCGCAACATCTACTACGGAAGCGGAATATGTAGCTACGTCCCTAGCGGCAAGGAAAATCCAATGGTACATCAAAGGTCTCAGTAACATCCGGCTTACAACACCGATCACTTTACATGCCGACAATACGGGTGCAAACTTTCTGGCAACCAACCATCAACTTAATGAGAGAATAAAACATATTGATATCCATTTTCACAAAATACGAGAAGAGATCGATAACGGTTCTTTCACACTCTGGAAGGTTGCGTCATCAGAAAACCTTGCCGACATTTGTACCAAGGTACTTGCGAAACCGGCACATGAACGGATGATGAGATTGTTGGGCTGTATTTAATGAGGGGAAGTGTTGAAATTCTTCAATTCGTTTCATATGTATATTTCCTACGGTAATATTGATTATGTCTCTGCTTGGTTATTTCTAGTTTACTCAGGAAAACTACAGACATTACTACAGCTAGAGTATATCATATTTTCGGTTATATTTCATGTTTATGATTGAGGATTAATGCGTACATATCTTATTTTATGTGCGGCATTTCACGGTTAACTTTCCATGTATTGTGACCTTTTACCGGTCATGTATCATGTGTTATCTTTCAGTTTATTTCCCGCACACCACTTCAGATTACGCATATTTTATTGGGATTTCCTTGGTAGTTTTTCAGGGTCAAACATGTTCGCACTTATGTTTCTAACAATGTTTTCCCTATTTTGTTACTGAGTACATGGAGGATACGCATCTGTATGAATAGCTGGTTGCCGCCTAGTTTATTTAGTTAATTAAGGACAAGAACTACTACCAATCTACCTTCATACTACAATACTCCTCACACAAGCGCGAACATAGTATACTCTTAATACTGGGTTGTATTTTCGTACTCATGCTATAAGATTGTGCCAATAGACATAATTCAAACAATAACCGCTGCCTCTGACTTAGGAGTAGGAGCTTGGGTAGGGCAAGGAGACACACCCGAAACGCCGAGGCCTGCAGCATTACGCAGCAGGCAATTCACCCTCTCACAGATGAATTATGCAATAACCGACAAGGAGGCACTTGCAATCATGGATGCCTTAACCTCTGTTGATCATATTCTTGCAGGGCATGAATTTACCATCATAATAAACCACCAACCATTGGTGTACCTGAAAACAGCCAAGAACCCCTCACGCAAGCAGCTGAGATGGCGAACCCACTTGGGAAAAAATGAGGCAAAGATATGTTATAGGCCTGGGAAGGGAAACTATTTAGCTGACGCCCTTTCCCGTCTTTATAAGCAATTTGATCCAGAACCAACTACGCTCAAGACCCTACCAACGAAGAAGGTTCAAACCCCCACTACATACCTTTTACCTCATTAAACATGTCACGCTTTGAACCACGTCCTATTGAAGAACCACTACCATCGGATAACTCTGATTGTTCTATCAGGGCAGGAATCGATTGGGGAGACAGACTCACCTTAGAAATCAGCGATGATGAGAGAAATCATGCTGCCATGCACTGGAGTGCATGCATGATCGGCAGTGTACTATCCACGAGGACCAGAATCTTAGAGACAAGATAGTTCTACCAGAATTAGTCTCTGCCTACGAAAAAAGGAATAGCATCTTGCTACCTCGACCGCCGGTACTAGCCCTGGATGCAGTCAGGAGACGTTTGAACGAGCAACTCGGAGATATGAGTTCTGAGTAACAGGACCAGGAGGGTCGTTGCTACCAGCAAGCCAAGGAGCCTAAGAGGCCCCTCTACTCCAATGCGGCACTCAGCCAACCAAGGCTTATACCAGTCATCGATCCACCAACCCTCCCTCACCACCAGCGTACCCTCTACGAGCTTTACGAGGATGAGGAGGAGGAAGTACCCCGCCTGGAGCGAGTACAGGATGAACGGGACACGGCAGCAGTGGTGGCAGAGATGAGTAGCCAATGGAGAAGACAAATGGTGGAAGCCTACAGGAACGACGACCTGTACAAACAAGCCTCTGATCCTAGCAGCACTGGGAGAGGTGGCAAGCTATTCCACTACAGGATCGGTGATGGACTAATATATGCAATGACCAGGGGTGGTCAAGATTGTCTATACATACCAAAAGGACATGCAGTGAATGGGATGACACTCAGGGAGATCGTTATTGATGAGATTCACAAGAAAGGACAACCTAGCGCAAATAGGAACCTACGCTATGCTACAGAATACATTTTCTGGCCCGAGATGAGGAAAGATTTTGGGGACTATGTCCGACAATGCGATTTATACCAGAGGAATAAGGAATGCAACCAGTTACCTGAAGGAGAGGCACAATCTATGCCAGTACTCTCAGAGATATTCACCTCCTACGCTATCGATTTGGCAGGACCATTCAACAAGTCTGGAAACAATAAGTACGATACAGTACTAGTAGTTGTCGATAGGGCTGTTGAATTGACGTGGTTTTTCCTACACATTCAAACAGTCAAGCAGTCGAGACCCGCACCCTGCACCGGCACCATATTTTCACTCCACATGGAATACCTACATCGATTATCAGCGATGCTTACCCACGTTTTACCTCACGATTTTAGCCCTAAATCCTGAAGTCTTTGGGGATCGAACATATCAAGGCAGTACCTGGACACCATGAAACTAATGGCCAGGTTCAGAGAAAGATTAGGGAACTTAAGACCGCCTTAAGGAATGTTGTTAACAAGTGTCAGAACAACTGGTTACTTGCGCTTCCAGAGTTAGCAGCCTACAAGAATGGAGGATATTCTGATGTCCTGAACATGTCACTATACAGAGCAGTCGATGGACGAGAATACCCTATGCTGTCGACTATCAGAGTCAGAAACACGCAGGTACCTGCTTCCGATGACTTCCTGAACAGACACCAGGAGTTGTGCAATCAGGCCTATCAATCAGTCAACATGGCGAGATTTAGGAGCACCTGGATGGCAGCAAGAAGGATAACCACCCACAAACCCATTGAGGTGGGTGAACGATTGTTGGTCTGGGGAGACCTATTCGCTACGGAATCTGGTAGGAGGAAGAAGCTGGAACCCAGATGGCGAGGACCCTTTCAGGTTTTGGAATACGATTCCTACACACAAAACTACACAGTCAAGATGGACGCTAGAATCTACCGATGCAAGGAAGCAGTATTTCATTGCTCTACGGTTAAGAGATTCATGGAGAACGATGATAATAGGTTCCCTGGCAGGGCCAATGCGAAACCAGCACCCATCCTCATTGAGGAGGTACCAGAAGGGGGAGTTGAACAAGTGTTGGATCACCGCCAGCATTATGGACGAGACTAGTTCCTTATTAAATGGAAAGGTTATGCGGATTCTGAGAACAGCTGGGAGCCTGTTGCAGGTTTGGACAACGCTATGAACCTTGTGCAAGAATGGTGGACAGATATCTGTCCTGGCAATGAGTTTCCTATCATTACGGGATATATCGAGATTGGGTTCACGCCTGAGACACCACTATACGGGGAGTTGGCTGATGAAGGAAAGGTGGACGATGGATTCTGGAAACCCTACTTGGGGAGCGACTATGACGATTCTGGAGTCTCAGATGATGGCGAAGTTATCAAGACTTCGTTTTGATTTGTTTCTGATTACGGTTATTGTTTTTTATTTTGGTTTTGATTTTGGAAACAGTTGTTTTATTTTCGGGGTGTAACTGGTATTGGTTACTATCGTTAAGGTTGACAAGGCTAACGGAAACTAGCTGGACTAGTAAGGGGTTAGTTTTGTTTTATGATTGGTTTCAACTATCGTTTGATACTTAGTTTGTTTTATGTTGGGTTTTATGTGTCAGGCTGATACGCGATATGTTTTATATTTTGTTTTGTGTAAGGGGATAATACATATTTTGTTTGCAGTACCGTTTAGGTGCATGAGGCATTTGTTTTATTAGAGGACTTTACAAGCGGAGCTTGTGTATATCCCATGATTGGAAATCAAATGGAAGGATATGGAAAGCTTTGGAAAAGCGAGAGCATGTATTTAAGACTGCCCCTTTGGAGCTTAGACAGGGCAGACTTCGACAAACAGAGTTTTCAATATACTTGGTTGAGCAGTTACTTCTTTTCAGTTCGCACGAAACCACAGCAAGTAAGTCTAGGACTTAGCGAAGCTGGCGATATAGCAACCGACGGCTTTTAAAACAACTTATTGAGATCTCAGGTAGTAATACTCACTTGAAGCCCCGACAGTTTGGGGTCTGAGTTACTATCGTTTTACCATACCGAGACGCATTCCTCTTGGTGCCTGATACACCCAGGGAGGCGTTACACTGTAGAGTCATCATAGTCGCTCTCCAAGTAGGGTTTCCAAAATCCATCCTACACCTTTCCTTTATCTGCAAACTCATGGTTTAATAGTCCCTTAGGCATGAATCCGATATCTATATATCCTGTAATGATAGCAAATTTTTCATTTTTATCGTCATTTGTCAACTATTCCTGCACAAGGTTAATTGCATTCTCCAATCCTTCAAAAGGCTCCCAGCTATTATCAGAATCTCCATAACCTTTCCACTTAATAAGGAACTGGTCTCGTCCATAGTAATGGCAGTGATCCATCACCTGGTCAACTTCCCATTCCACTACTTCTTCAATCAGGATCAGTGCTGGTTTCGCATAGGCCCTATCAGGGGACATATTATCATCGTTCATCATGAATATCTAAACTGTAGACTGATGAAATACCTCTTCCTTGTGTCGGTAAATCCTCGCTTCCATCTTGACAGTCTAGTTCTGTGTCCTCAACCAGGAATGGCGCTGGTTGCGGATAGGCCAGGCCCTAGAACCTATTATCATCATTCTCCATGTATATCTAAACCGTAGAGCAATTAAATGCCCCTTCCTTGGGTTGGTATATCCTAATGTACATCTTGATGATGTAGTTCTGTATGTAGAAGTGGTATTCCAAGTTCTCAAAGTGTTCTTGCCATCTGGGTTCCAGCTTGTTGCTTCTACCAGATTCTGTAGCGAATGAGTCTCCCTAGAGCAACAATCGTTAACCCATATCCATAGATTCGTGGGTGGTCCTTATTCTTGCTACCATCCTGGTACTCCTAAATCTCCCCATCTTAACAGATTGAGAGGCCTTATTTCATAATTCCTGCTGTCTGTTCAGGAATTCATCGCAGGTAGGGACCAGGGTGTTTCTGACTCTGATAGTCGACAGCCTAAGGTAATCGCATCCATACATTGCTTTGTATGGTGACATGTTCATGACATCAGAATGTCATGCATTCTGGTAGGCTGCCAACTCTGAAGCGCAAGTAACCAGGTGCTCTGAGGCTTGTCAACAACATTCCTCAAGGGGGTCTTAAGTTCTCAAATTTTTCCCTCAACCTGGCCCTTGGTCTAAAGATCTCCTGGTTCTGCCTTGAAGTGCTCGATACCCAATGAGCTCATGCATTGAGGCCTGAATCGTTAGGTAATATGTGGGTCAGCAAGGCTAATAATCAAATAGGCTACTCCATGTGAAGTGAAAATATAGTGCTGGAGGATGGTGAGGGTCTCTATTGCTTGAACATTTGAATATATAGGAATAAACCATGTGAATCTAACTACCCTAACGACAACTACTAGTACTGTGTTGAACTTGTTGTTTCCAGACTTGTTGAATGGTCCTGCAAAGTTGATACTATAGGAGGTGAAATTTCATGGGGTTCTGGCATACACTTTGTCTCGCCTACAGGTACCTAGTGGCCTCCCTTATGCCTTTAGCATAAATAACCTTTGCGTACATATTCTCGGAAATCCTTCCTCGTCTCGGCTGAGATTTTGTATTCTCTAGCATAGCGTATGTTGCTATCTGCACTCTGACATACTCGGTTGTGAATCTCATCAAAAACGATCTCCCTCAGTGTCATTGTATTCACTGGATGTGCCTTAGCTATGTATAGGCAATCTTGACCACCACTGGTTGTTGCATACATAAGTCCATCACCGATCCTATCAAGCAATAGCTTGCCACCTCTCTCAGTGGTTCCTAGCATTAGAAGCTTATTTGTACAGGTCATTATTCCTGTAGGATCCATCTATCTGTTTTCTCTATTGACTACTCATCTCTACCACCACTGCAGGTATATCCCGTTCATTCTGTACTCACTCCAGGCGTGGTAATTCCTCCTCCTCATCCTCATACAACTCCTATAGTGTACCCTGGTAGTGAGGGAGGGTAGGTGACTCGATGACTGGTATGAGCCTTAGTTGGCCAAGTGCCGCATTGGAGTAGAGGGACAACTAAGGCTACGTAGCTTACTGGTTGTAAGGACTCCTGCGGCCCTGATATTCAGAACTCATATCACCTAGTTGCTCGTTCTAAAATCACCTGACTGCATCCAGGTCTAGTACTGTCGGTGGGGGTAGCAAGATTCTATTCCATTTTTTGTATGTAGAGACTAGTTCTGGTAGAACTATCTTCTTTCTGAGCTTCTCGTCCTCCTCGATGTTACATTACCCATCATGGCATGCACTCCAGTCCATGGCCGCCAGGTTTCTCTGATCATTGCTGATCTCTAAGGTGACTCAGTCCACCCCAATCATTTCCTGCCCTGATAGAACAATCAGTATTATCAGATAGAAGTGGTTCTTCTCTGGAAGTGGTTCAAAGCGCGACATATTTGAGGAGGTGAAAGGTATGTTGTGGTGGTTTGAATCTTCTTCGTTGGAAGAGTCTTGTGTGTAGTTTAGTTCAGGATCAAATTGCTCATAATGGCGGGAAACAGTGTCTGCTAAATAGTTTCCCTGCCAAGGCCTGTGACATATCTTGGACTCGTATTTTCCCAAATGGGATTGCCACCTCAGGTGCTGGTCTATGATGTTCTTGGCTGTCTTCATGTACATTAATGGTTTGTAGTCAGTTATGATCATAAATTCATGTCCTGTAAGAATATGATTAAAGGAGGTTAAGGTAAACATAATTGCAAGTGCCTCCTTGTCGGTAGTTCCATAATTCATGTGTCACTCGGTGAACTTCTTGCTGGTCATGGATGCAGGCGTTGCCGTATTAGTTGTGTCTCCTTGTCCTACCCAAGATCCTACCCCTTAGTCAGAGGCATCAGTGATGAGCCATATCTGTTGTACTTATATGTGGTTAATTGGTATTATGACCTCTATCTGTTTGACAATCTCCTTCATTTGTCGATGCATTGATAATGTGTTAGTGTCCAGACAATCTCCTGATATCTGGTAAGATCAGTTAAGGGTGCTGTGATAGTTATGATATGCCATCGGAATTGGCTAATATAGTTTACCAATCCTAGGAACCTCTGTAGATGCTTCTCACCCTTCAGTGTTCACCATTCCACCATCCTGCTGTTCTTTCCAGTGCATGCTCTATGCCCCATGTCTTCGATAACATGGCCTAATACTTGTAATTCTTTAGCAAAGAAGTCCGACTTCTTTCTGCTTGCAAAGAACCCCGCATTTTTTAACCTGTCACTGACCACTCTAATGTGTTTCAAATAGTCGGACTATATATCGGAAAATCATAATATATCCTCGATCTATAGCTACATCAAGTCTCCTATGTAGTCTTCAACTAGCTCAGACCTGATGCTCATGATTGTTCTTGGTGCATTCATATCGCCCTGTAACATTACTATGCTGACGAAACCTCCAAATGGTCTCTTGAAACTCTGGTATTGGACATCGTCAGGGTGAACCCTGGTTTGGAAGTAAGTATTGCTAAGGTCTATCTTGCTCCTGTATCATGCTGTTCTTAATGCATTGAATAATCTTCTTTGGTTTGGAATAGGTTTGTCATCTATTTTGGTGTTGTATTTTCTCACTCTCAGGTACGCTAAGCATCTGATCCTACTATCAAGCTTTCCTTCCACTGACACAAACATAGGTGCTACCCTGGGTACTTGTCCTTGTTCCTGGACTCCTTCTTGCTGTTTTCTGGTGCATTCAGACATTGAGTTGAATCTGGTACTTCTCTGGTACGGCTATGTTGGCATCGTCTTCTAGGTTTCAGGATCCTTCAATCTGATTCAGTGGTTGATCTTGCTTAAAGGTGGTAACCTTTCAGGAATTGGTTCTGATAATCCCTTCGTATATTGTTCTATTATATCTTCTGTGTTTGGTACAGCTGCTCAAATTCTGTGACTTGTTAGTGTGCAATTGACCCATATCTTTTGGTCAGGAAAGTGAATGATCAGCTCTCCACATTCGACTGATTCTTTATTTCATGATTGAAATGGCATTCCAATAGAGGTATTGTACTTGACTTAGTTTCCCACCTTTATTCTATTGTGAGTAGTGTTCATCTTACCAATCGCTATGCTGACCTTGCATTCTTTATGGGATTAAGATCGTGACCCTTTCATAGCCATATGAATGGTTGCAGGAGTTGCTATTTCAGTATATGGAATTCTATGTATTATGACACAGGTTGCGCTCAATAGGTCTATTCCTATAGTTCCTGTATCAAATGGAACTCTCGCTTGTTTGCTGTTAATTAGGATCATTCCTGACAATGATGTGTGACTCTTATCACCCTTGGGTAGTGTGTTCTGTGGTGATGCATTGGTCTCGACTCCTAGGGTGTTGACATATACTTCATCTTGGTTTCTAGCATCTTCAACTCGAGTCGATGATGTTTCCTTCTTGAGTGTCTTGCCTTTCCCTTGGTCGCTTTTGTGGGGACATTCATTTGCCATAAGTCCTTTACCGCCAGAGATAAAGCCTACTCTTTTTTATCTTGAAGTCTTTCTATTGCCTGATTACCTTTTCTTGCATTGAGGTTGTTAGTCCTTCTTGGAGTTGTCTTTCTTATATCCATATTTCTATTTATCCTTTCCATAGGCTCCTGTATCTAGGAGGATTGTGTCAACGTGTTCTGGACTGGTGATCCTGGTCTCAACTTTTTTTGCTAGAGTTGTACCATGTTTCGACATCTCGCCTTAGCCTAGTGTAGATACATTAGAAGAACTTTTGAATAAAGGCATATTCGGAAATAGTGTCTTCTGGTAATCATGATCGGTATATCGACAGATCTGTTGCCACCATAGTGATGCACTGTGTCTTCCGATTCCTGACTTGACAAATCTTGTGGAATCATTTGTAGACTTCGTCCTTCAACTTGTATGACTGGAATCGCGCCATTACGCAGGTGATAAGCTAATCTCTGTTGAGGTCGTCACCATAGTTTTCTACTGCCTGGAAAGCCGCCTGGTGAGCTCTCGCTTCTTTGTCCAGTATACGATAGTTTCACACTTCTTCTGTTTTGCAGTTGACTCAAAGTAGTCTTATCTATAACTCAACTGACTGGAACCAACAATCGAATGCTTCTGGCTCAAGGTCTCCTCCTGCACCACTGTACTTCTTTGGTGTAGGAACGTTGATAATAAGCTTCACTGTAGTTGCCGGTGATGGCTCTGTAGCTACTGCCGCATTCCTAAGTCCAAGATTCAACATGTCGTCGGAATCACTAGAGCTATTGGATCTCCCTTCGCTCTCGTAGCTACTTGGATCATTCTTGGGTGCTGCTGCTTGCTTCCACTTCAATCCAATATGCGTACAGGGGAACCCTCATGAAGGTCTCACCTCCTTGGTGGCTAGTTCTTGTACCGATTCGTTAACAATTGCTTTATTTGGTCTCGCAATAACTGTATTCCTGCTTCAAATACTTTGAAGCTGGATGCCAGTAATTGTTGGCCTTTGGGGCTCTGACTGCCTTTCTTTCAGGGAAGTTCCTGTTGCAGGATCTGCTTAACTAACCTCGTCTAACGTCACTCGTCACGGATACATGCCAACTACTAGCAAGCCTAAGGTTTCCTAATCTCAGCCTGCTTCTGACTCAACTACTTATTGAAGTTAAAAAGGTGTATCGCCTCCCTGGGGGCATCAGGCACCAACACGAATGTGTCTCGGTAATGTATAACAATAGTAACTCAGATCCCTAACTGTCAGGACCTCAAATGAGTATTACTACTGGATATCGCGATAAGTTGTTTAACCGCACTTGATTAATGTGTCGCCAGAAACGCTAAGTCCTACAATTACCTGCAGTGGTTTTTTGTGACCTAATAGGAAGTAACTACTCAACCAAGTATATCGAAAACTCTGGTTGTCGAACTCTTGCCTGTCTAGGCTCCAGAGCAGCACTCTTAAATATATGATCTCACCTTTCCCAAGCTTCCCATATCCTACCACTTGATTTTCAATCAAAGGATATAACCAAGCTCCGCTTGTAAAGTCCTGCAATAAAACGAATACCTCATGCAGCTAAAAAGTACGCAAACAAAATATGTATCATCTTGATATATAAAACCAAACATAAAACATATCAGGTATCAGCCTGATACATGAAACCCTACATAAGACAAACTAAGTATCAAACGATACTTGAAACCTATCATAAACAAACTAACCCCTCTCTAGCCCTACTAGTTTCCCTTAGCCTTATCAGCCTTTACACTAGTAACCAATACCGGTTAAACAAAGTTTAACCGCGAAATTCCGAACATAGAGTAAGAAATATATGCTTTAATCCTTAAACCTTATCATGAAATATATCAAAGAATATGATATACTCAAGCTGTAGTAATGTCCGTAGTTCATGTGTAAACTAGAAATAACTAAGTTGAGATATAAACAATATCCCTGAGTGAAATATACATATGAAACAAATGGAAGAATTTCAAAAGGATCTTCTAGAACTGTCTCACCCCCTTCACAACTATCAGTATCAACCTCCAATATCATGGATGATACCTGAAGTGCCATAACCTCATTGTCTGCAGGAGGAGCCTCAATACGTCAAACTTTGCGCAAGGTTCAAGTACCATGCCCAGCCTCGGAAGCTGATAGATTTGTAGCTGGTTTGATACAATATACAACTAGTTGGGGAACGGTCCACTGTTTGAATAAGTGACCCTTTATCCCACGACAAGGGAATTGTTTTAACTGGCACCGCCTATCAATTAGGGTTACCAGAATGTTCAAATCTTTTTCCTGAAACTCTGACTGCTAAATCTGGGAGGGGTTGTCAGTGGTTACTTGGTTTTTAGAATTGAGATTCTCAGGAACGCGCTCCTTCTTCCGTGGTCCCATAGCGCTAGACGACCTTTCATTGCTCTGCTTATAGGCAGTATGTTTTTCTTTGGCAACCATACTGTTGAGAGATGCTATATCCTCCAGCTTGTTGCCTGTGTTTGGGAAAAGGTTGTGGTAGTCAATGTATGCTTCCAGGTTTGGCGTCTAAAGCCACCAGGTATGACGCAAATATGCATCATACTATGCGAGCTTCATCCTGTATGCTAATCCCCTCATAATGTAACCAACTGGGAAACCTAATGTGTACATCCACAAACTGATATACCTCTGCGGGTTTCATCACCACACTGTTTCATTCGTGAATGGCGCGATTCCACTCCTGGTGACCACCCAGATTGGACTCCTGGCTCTTCCGAAAACCTGCCCAAGTACATTACTTGTTGCTTGGGTTGAAAGTAACTCTCGCCCTAAGAGCGGCATCCTGCTGATGTGCACATGGATGCTATTGTACCATACCTTTGCGGCCCCACCAAGAGGCAGGCTGATCAGCTTGACTTTATCCATATTTGTCTACTTGCATTGTCGACAGCAGTCAAACATTATTACCACATGTTGGATAAATCGCTGGGTGTCAAGGGGGTCACTCTTGAAAGCTTTAATCCTCTACATCACGGATATCTTTTGCCAAGTGTGGGATTTCCTGGTGGACCTCTGAATGGAATCCGTCAATGCTTTATATCCCTCATCATACTGTTGCTTCTTTACCTCATTCCAGTGGTACTTTCATCAGCCCCGAAATTAGCTTATATCTAGGAGGGAGGATGAGGAAGTATCACTACTATTGGAGGAGTTGGAATAAGTTGGATATCCTCCTTCGCCGACATTCCAAACACCTACTGGTTACTTACCAAGTCTCATACCGGTGTGTTGAACCAGTAGTCCTAAAGGTTACTCAAATACACTAAAGTGATCTTCTGGACTAGATTCACAGGCTCCAGTGGTGAGAACCGTGGAACTGGAGAAGTTGGGGCAGGAGGTTCTCTTGCTGCAAGAACTATTTCCACGCCTGTGTGAACTAATTGTTGCAAGGTGGGACAAGTTCAAAAAATGGTATGGTCTTCCTCACAAGAGGACCGACAATAGCTCTTTTTCAACATCTGACCTGCCTGTATATGATTTAATCATTCAGCAGGGCACTTGGTATACGGAGCCACCAGGTAAAAAGATCCCCTAAAGGCCCTTCCCCGATCCTACAAGCAGGTGAGATATAAGCCCTTGTTGACTGCGGGACTGCCCCTGGAAACTCTGTCCTCCCAGAGCTGCCAGTTGGCGTTGAGAGAGCCGGTGGCCCTCTCTGTGCAACAGGAGATATCGAATTTTGTAGTGCCGTTCAGAGAGCAGTTGCCGCTGCCACAGCATACAGTCATTCAACTTCAAAACTCAGGTCAAGGTAGTTATTACCAGCGGAAGGGGCATTGCCACCATGGATGTTATTGGTTTCGCAGGTTTTTTCTCTTTCGTCACACATGCAAGTCAGGATGATCTCCCTAGTATGCCCTAGGGGCTGTGATATCGGCTTCCTATTTGTGTGTTAACTGCAAGAGCAAACTGGAAAATCCGCGATACACCTGAAGTTCCTCCAAGACACAAAGCTTCCCTTGGAGCTCGCCTAAGATGTCGGTGCCAGTCTACGTCCGCCTTTACTTTTGCAAAATATGAGGTATGAACCTAAATGGTCCGCTACTGACCTGGAGATGGTCAGAAGCCCGATCATCGCTCATATCATATATGGAGTTGATACTGCCTCCTTCCTTCACATCCTACTCGAGAACCTCTACTGGCCCTTCAGGACCTGTGCTGTCATCACTTGTTGCCGATATGTAGCCTATACCTTCCTGACCCAGTCTTTTGCCATGTTGAGTATACTCTCTTGAAAATAGACCAGCTTGTCTTCAACCAAGCATTCGAGTTGGGACTGTACTTCTGCGAATCTTCAGCCTACTTCTTGCAAAATTCATTTCTTGAAGACCTAGTGGGTAAGTATTCAAAATTAACTTCTTCACGGATGGACTCAGGCAACACCATAGTTTGATTGTGTTAGATGGATGTTATCAATGCACTAGGATGGGGCATCATCATCATCTCACATTCATCACACGACTCAGTGGGTGCCAATTTAATTATCCTAGTAACCGACTCTTACCTCAGCCTTCAAAGTCTCAGATAACATCATTAGCAAGGAGAGGCCAGAAAGAGCTTACAGTACTTTCTTGGGACTGTGGAAGAGACATTTCGGACATAGTTCTTTCCACCCTGTATTACCTTTTCCAGACAAGGATACCAGTACTAGTAAAGGTCATGAATGGGGTCACAAGGAGAACAAATTGTCACGTGAGAGTTCAGTGAAAAGCTTAACGACATATTATAACTGGGGACCGTGTAGGAAATTGGATCCTAAGGTGGCCCCCGCACCAAATACTTAAAGGAAGATTCTGGAAAGTAATGTTGTAGATAATTTAATCGAATGATAAAACATAATATCGTTACGCCGTAGCTCCACTCAATTCAAGTTCTTCTCGCAAGGATAGTTTGTTATTTGTGTAGAGTGCCAAGCATGTTTATTTAAGTATAATTTTGAAGGCCATCGACACTCATCCCTAATCTGACAATAAATGAGGACCCTTCTACACTCTGGGTTTATCCAATGCCGGATTTCCTCAAAATCAGCTCAGGAAGTCCGTGGCTAGTACGAAGAAGGAGTGTCCACTAATGTGTTTGTTTTTCTGCCATGTATCTCATTTATGTCTGCTGGAGAGAAGAACCTTTCAGATTGAAGTCTTATCAGTGGCCTACTATCAAATCAACATTCGACTCGTTATCTCAAGTAAAACTCAGTTGCCTAGTGGCAATTCTATCTATGCTAGCTTTATAGTCAACATGGTATACATGGCCAATCTGCTGATTTTCTAGTAACTATGTAGCTCCCGCAGTGAGTGGTAATACTCTGTTGTCTAAATGGGCGCTACCAATGCCCTGTGTTCGTTAACCACCTCAACCGGGATAAGACGGAATACACTCAGATTCTTTTAACGTCACTCAGTAATGGTATAGGTCTTAGGGTAATAGCTGTTCTATAGTAGAGAATTGTTTAAAGACACGTTTATTTGTCCCCAACTCCCAGATGAGGTCTCTGAGGGAATTCCACACCTCCCTTATGGATATTGGTTACGTATAGTAACTGCTGGGTGCCATCTGGTGTCACTACTGACAACAGGCGTGGGTCTACTGTCGCCTGCCCCCTTATAAACCCGGCGTGTCCGATATTTCCCCTAGACTGTCGCGTCATATATGGTCTTACATGACCGCTTCCATCAGCTGAATTTTGTTAGCCTTTTACCAACTGTCTCGCTTCGGCACTTGTATCAATCGTGGTTTACCAACACGCTCTAAATCTAGCCCTACAGCCTATTATATTTTTTCGCATTTGGTGTATAATTGAAGTTAATGTAACTTAAAGTTTACGATCCTAGACGTGATAACTAAGGGAGGGTAACTTGATCTCTTGAAGGCTCAAATCTATTTGGAACTCCGCGTCATGTGCGAATGTGTTACTGGATAGTCCTGGGTAACCCCTTGTTAGTTTATACTCGATTCCACTATCATTCAAGAGCTGCAGACACCAACATAGTAAGCCCGCAAGGGACTAGGCTGCTTACTAACCTTTGATAGATTCTGCTATTTAGCTGTCCTTGCGACTTACCCTGTCTAACTTTGGTCGCAGGTTACCCTGGCTAGCTTGGTTATCCTACCAGACTCTGGCAAGGGGTTACACTGTATAACATGGTTACCCTACCCAAGGGGGGATGAGGGTTACCCCATCT
Source organism: Tuber calosporum (assembly GCA_003316355.1). NCBI lineage: Eukaryota > Fungi > Ascomycota > Pezizomycetes > Pezizales > Tuberaceae > Tuber > Tuber calosporum. The sequence continues at coordinate 6,011 of QFET01007507.1, read as the reverse complement.
TACTGGGTAACCCTATCCTACTAAGTACCTTGGTACTTTCTTATTCAAATTGCCTCCAGTTTCCACAGGACCTTTGCAGGTCAATGATACGATACCTCGCCAGGCCCCCTCCAGGCCCCTGGCAGGCCTGAGATTTGGTAAGCTATGCTAACAGATATGTAGGAGAGTTACAGTTGGAGCATTACACCATGCAAGTACTAATCAAATTCCAGGGTCCGTGAATGACTATACTAAAACAGTTAGAATGAATATCGGTAAGCATGTGTATTACAAGAGACTAGGACTTGCAGATATGCCAGACCCTGAGGTTGATTGGTATCTTCCGACATCGTTGTTGTAAGACCAAACTCGTTCTATTGATTGGTCTAAAAGTACAATGAAGTGGCACAAGGATATTGACCTTAAAAACTGTCGTGGTGCTAAGTCCATGTATGGAGTATATCACCAGTGCAGAACTCCTAGCTGAGGTCTGTAGTCAGGTATATCTGTTGGCAATAGAAGTGAATATGTGGTAATACAGAAAGAACCTCAGTGTCAAACTACTCCCTGAATATAATGGATTTGCGAACATTCTCAGTCAAGAAAATTTAACTGCCCTTCCCACGCATACATTGTTTAATCATAAGATAGAACTCGAACCTGGGACCAAGCAACCCTCAGGGACAATATATCCTCTCTTCCAGCGGGAGGTAGATGTCTTGTATGACTATCTATCAAATGGAGGTAAAATGAAAGATTCGATGGTCCAGTTTATCTACCTGTACTCTAACCCTCTTTGTCCTTAAGCCAAATGGGTACACTTCAGTTATTCATCGATTATCAAGAGCTTAATAGAAACTGATATACAAAATAAGTATCTGTTGCACTTGATAAAGGAGTATAAGGATAGCCCTGGTAAAGCGAAATTGTTAATACAACTGGACCTGTTGAATGGCTATTATCTGTTTTTGTATGGCACTTGGTGAGGAATGTGAAAACTGCCTTTAAGAGTCTTTATGGCCTACACGAGTATACCGTGTTGCTGTTTGGACTATGCAATACAACATCTATCCTACAGAAAGTAATCAATAGGCTATTTAGAGATATACATGATGGCAGAGATTAACCCATATATGGATGATATTCACATATACTCTGAGACAATTGAAGAACCAGTCTCACTTGTCCATCAGGTTATTGAAAGACTGCGAAAGGCAGTACGTTGCATTTGCATAAAGATGTCCACATTCCATATAATGGAAGTTGTCTCCTTCGCCTATAAGATAACTGAGTGCGGAGTATCTATGACGATACAAAACCTTCTGGAGATTAAGGCATAGAAGACTCATCACACCATGACCAACGTCCAATACTTCCTGCGTTTTACAAACTTCAAATATCAATTCAAGACTTGGTTAAGCAAGCTAGCCAAACCGTTAACGCATCAGACTAATAACGATGTAAAATGGTCTGGTCGGCTCCTTGTGATCGGTCATTTGAACATCCTAAAGATTTCTTCCGTACTGGTCCAATTGTGACACACTATGATGGCTCTTGTCCTACTAAGTTAAAAAAATTGACGATATTGATTTCACAATAAGATCAGTTCTTACGCAGCTCTGTGATAACCAAAAGTGACATCCGGTAGGCTATCACAGTAGGAGGTTCTTACCCACTTAGGTGGACTATGATATTCACGACAAGGAGATTACTGCGATAGTTGCCATTTTGAAGCAAAGGGATCATCTTTTGCATCGGTTGAAGATCAAATAGTTGTATATATAGATTTCAAGAATTTGGAGTACTTTAATAGTACCAAGGTCTTGAACTGCAGGCAGCATTGCTGGGCAGAATTCCTGCAACTGTTTAACTTGCAGGTAGATTACTATGAAGTTCGGCTCAAAGAAAAAGCAAATTTGTTATCGTATCATGGGGTCTACTGCTCTGAAGCCAAGACTGATCCTCAACTACAAATATATCTTGTCCTGCACAATATCAAGTTCAACAGGAATACGACCTCCTGTGTGCCCAAATGATACTGACCTTTTACGGTTATCGCTTCTAGTCAGATTTCTTACAAGCCCTCAAGGGCCCTGCAGAAAATGATAGCCTACATTGCTGTCCTCAAGACCGTGGCAGAGAAGGGAACAATTGTTGACACCCAGTTCGAGGTAGAGACATGCCTGCTTACCTACAAGAACCTATGTTACGTCCCAAAAGGTGAGGTCCCAAAGTCCAGAATGATGGGAATAGAACATGATTCATCTGTCCCTGGACATTTTAGAACTTATTACACCATGACATGAGTAAAAGCAAACTTCTACTGGCCCAATATGGAGACTCAAGTAACAGAATATGTACGTACCAGTGATGTTTGATAATGAAGTAAGACAATAAGGAACAAGGAGTTTGGCTTGCTCTAACTTGTTGAGGTTCCCATGAGACCCTGAAATGCAATATCCATGGACTTCATTGTGGTCCTACTGGTATCAGAATGGTACACCAAGATATGCCTTATTGTTGATAGATTTTCAAAGAAGTCACACTTTATCCCCCAGGCTACAGAGGTACCTATTACAGAACTAGGTCTTATCTTCCTCAGGGAAGTATGACGATTGCATATGCTCTCAGAGTCTCTCAGTTCCTATTGCGATACCCATTTCACATATAGGTTTTAGGTGACTCTTATGCTGTTAGTACAAGTCAAACTCAATATCTCTACAGGGTTCCACCCTGAACTGGGCAGGCAAACTGAGCAGGTAAATCAGACACTGGAACAGTACTTACAAAGCTTTATTCATATCAGCAAGACGATTAGGCTATGCAGTTACCACTAGTGTACTATGCCTACAATAAATCCCTATTAGACTCTACATAGCTGTCACCCCTTGTGGTAAACTATGGGTTTGTCCCAAGGACCACCAGGTCTGAGGTTGTTTCTCATTTTCAAGGAATATACCTAAACAGTGAGGTCATGGTTAAGAACTAAGAAGGGACTTGGCATGACATTCAAGAAACACCACTGTGAGACAGCAGTGACCAAGGAAATGGCATGATTAATAGCAACTACCATCTCCAGAGTATGTTATACTGGAAGATGTCCTGCAAGACACAGGGAATAAAATCCAGTATGTTTTGTTGGTCAGACGAAACATGCCCACTAAAGGACCTATGGAAAAGCTGGACTACAAGAATTTGGCCACTTAGGAGTTAAGCGAAAAATGGCAACACAGGGCTGGCTGGACCTTCATCCCCAGTAGACACTCCATTCAGTCTTCAATGTGGGACTATTAGTGCCGTACCGGGAAGACCCCATAGGTAGGCCGGCAAGGGAGGTACCTGTCCCAGAAATGGTTGACTCTGAGCTTAGCTCTGTAGTAGACACCATAGTAGACAGCTGATAGTATGGAGGTGCCAAAGCCAAGCTCCCATAATGGTTTATCCAATACTTAGTATCATTGGAAGGGGTCAGATTTGTAGAAATACATAGGAACCGTTCGTGATGTTGAAAGGAACTGCAATTGGAGCCTTGGTTAACTTCAGCAATGGTATCCTACGAAGTCAAGGGACCACAAGGTATGAAAGTATACTAGCGAAAGAATCAGACTATGAACCCAGGAGATTATTAAGTCTGAGGACTGACATTTGCAACAGGAGAGTAGGGTAACACTCCTAAATATCAGTTGGTGTAGCTTCCTGAACCTAGGCCGAACACGGGGCCTTAAGGAGGCCCAGCGATGAACGGTATCCTCGACCTGCAAAAGTAATATGCAAACTGTAGATAGTTTATATACGCAAGTAACTACGTATCTAGTTGGGTAGGCTAACCCAGTTAGAATGGTTAACCCTCAACCTCAGTTAGTTAGGCTAAGCTAGTTATACAGGGCCACCTCCTAAGTGAGTTAGGCAGAGTTACCCAATACAAGAGTTAGATAGAGTAACTGGTGAGGCCAGGTTACTAGAAGAAGCTATGAAAGCTTAGTAGGCAGCATGGAGCCAGTTTAGCCTGCTACGTTTATGAAAGCGGTTGTTTTATGAGGACAGAATCCTGTGTAAATATTAGTGTGGTTACATAGCACTGTCTGGTAATATATATGTATGTTACATGGACTGCAGAATAGATTCGGGCCATGGAGGGATCTAGTGACCCTACCTTGGGCATCACGTATGGGATCGTCAACCTCAAGTTACCCTCCCTTCAACCTTACACCAAATGTGAAAAATTAGAGAAGCCACCAGAGCTCAATTTCGAATGTGTTGCTAAACCACTATTGAGATAGGTGGCAAAGTGTCACAGTTGGTCAAAGGCAAACATTACTGGGCAACTGGAGGTTGTCATGTAACACAATATATGTTGTCACAGTCCAGTGGAGATATCTTTTGTCCAGGGTAGATAAGGGATAGGCAATGGCATACCCAGGTAGGTTGTCAGTATTGAGACCAGATGGTACCCTTGGGATACTCTAGGTACCTGATTTCCCGATAGGAGGTGTGTGAGCCCCTGGGGAAGGTTATCTGGAAATCAGGGACAAACAGAGGTTTGACTGGATAGAATGCTCCACTGTAGAACAGACTTATAGCCTAGGACATATACAATTACTGAGAGACATTCCAGGGCTCTAAGGCCATTCTGTCCTATCAGGGTTGAGGTGGTTAATGACCCCTTAGCTATGGGCAGTGCCCTGTTAGCCAACACAATTGTGCCACTTACTTGGAGAGCTATTAAATTACTAGAATAGCTGCCAATAGGCCAATAGACCAGGTTGACTACAACACCTGCTTAGACTGGATCGCTACAGGGAAACTGAGTCTTAACCTAGCTAATGCGTCCCATGTAGACTTAATATTAGGCTTCTGACATGACCTTATACTGAAATATTTTTGTTTCCTGCTGACATAAATCAAGTGAATTATAGAAAACCAATCTGATTGGTGGACTCTCCTTATCCGAGTGATCCACAAACTTCTCTAGTTGACCCTGAGGAAGTCAGGCATTGATAGACCCTGAGTGGAGGAGGGTAATTATTTATAGTTGGTGTAGGGATTGGTATCGACGGTTTTTATAATTCTACTAAAATAAACGTGATCAGTACTCTACTCTTAAAACCAACGATCCTGTTGAGAAGAACTTGATTTGAGTCAAGCTTCAGCTTGACGATATTACGTTTTATTATTTAATTCAATTATATATATCTTTGCCTTCCGTGAGCTTAGCTTAGAGTCCTTGGTACAGTCACAACCTTATAATTCATCTTCCTACAAGGTGCCCCCATTATAGTTCTTCACTCAAGTGACGTAGACATCGTAGGGTCGTTCCTTGACTTTGCTTGATATCCCTTCTCTCAATAGTTGCATAAAGTCCTGTCGCTTAGGGATTAAGCTCATGAAGCTTAACTTAAGACCTTTGCAACTTCACCGAGAGTTCACAGATCTACTAAATTCCACCGCCCCAACGTCCCCTAAGGTCACGTCTCAGAAAGCTTGCCAATCGGATCCGGTCGGACTTAATTCAAAGACGTATACAGTATTCCATGTTACGGTAATTAGAGTGACCTTGTGGTCACGGGCCGCAACTTCTCTGATGTGTGGTGAAGACATGAAGGCCCTATAATGCGGCCAGATACCGGTCTTAGTTACTGAGAATCTTACCTTATGTTGAGTTAGCCTAGTATTGTGGACTTCCTAAACTGATAGAATTCTGGTGCTCCTAAAGGTGGAGTCTTGTTAGATCGCTCTGCTCTACTACCAGGTCTGACCCATACTAGTCTAACTATATCTTTTATTCCTACCACTCGGTATTTCTACTAGTGTAATGAAACTCCAGCAAGTACTATTAGAGTTTGCCAAACTTATACCAATACCAGTATGTAAAAGAGACTAATGTTGTTGGAATAGTAGGCGTAGACATGAGTTTACTAAGTATAGGTACTATAAGTTACGTATTATTGTTGGACATGCTATACTATACCAGAAGTCTAATATGTACTACACAGTCCATCTGATATGGAGCGCGCTTATCCGTACGATCTATC
>QFET01007503.1:0-10983 GCA_003316355.1 Tuber calosporum | reverse complement strand
AGAGGTTTGCACCTATTTAAGCAAATAAATTCTAGGATTTAACAAAAAAAAAAAAAAAATACCCTTTGGTTGTGGTTTCTTGTCTGTTTTTGGCTGTTGGGTTGCTTGTTGCGGCAATTCAGGGGGGTTTTTTCTTTTGCAGGCTGGATGATACAGTATTTGCCCGTGAATCAATCTCACGGATCGGGGAGGAGAGATGTTGGCTACAGAACGCCTGCGTACCGTACCGTTGCTCGAGTTCAGTACTTGGTACTCGTACTCCTACAGAGGCTTTCCACTCGTACCTGTACAGGGACATGCCAGTGCTGCATAGTCAGTGCCTTGGTCCAAGGGTCGAGGGTGAGATTTTATGGGACATTTTGGCACTTTATTCCGATCGCTTTTTTGTGGATGATGGAGCGGGAGTTTCCTGCAACCTTTTGTCCTTTTCCACCAGGGCCTTTTTGGAACGATATACGGTACGGTAGTTGACCTGTCAGACTGTCTTCCCCGTCTGCCTGTCTGAGCCTCATCAAAGGGGAAAGGAGGGAAGAAGAAGAAAAAAGTAAGGGACAGGAGAAGCACAGATCAAGGACAGAGGGGGGGGGGACAGCTTGCTGCTCGAGTACAGTACCAGTACGGTGCCGGTGCCTTGCCTACCTACCGTACAGTACCCTGCTACCCTGCCCAGCTGTAACTCTACCAGTGCTCGAGTACCTACAAGTACCATATACTCGTACCGGTATGATATCTCACTTTTCCTTCTATTCCATACACTCACACCATCCACACGATCCAATTGATCGTTCATTGCATTGTGTTTTTGCCCTCTTGGAAGTCTTGTGGTTGGGAGGTATGATATCCGGAACCTGAGAGCCTTCTTCCTTCCTCTCTTTCCCTCTGCGACCCCCTTCTTCACCTTCACCACTCTCACTTTCCGCCCTTTTTCACCTTGGACCTTCCTTTTCTTTCCCTTTCTCCCTTTCTCCTCTTCAATCCGCAGCATAGTTTCTCCCGTTCCCCCGCTGTCGGCGAAGCCATTCCTTTTTATCTTCACAGTGTTGTACCACTTTGCTTCTATCATACCGCCGCTATCGTCCTCCTTCCAGGGGGCTGTTTCCTTTTTTTTTTTTTTTTTTTNNNCCTCCTCCTCGTCTCGCCTCGATTCGAAACCTTCTCCCCCCCCCTTTGCTTGATAATAACAGTCCGCCTGTGCAGTTATCACAATTTTCCAACCCACCATAGCAGTGACGTCTACTGAGGGCGCTCTTTTTTCTCTTCCTTTCTCCTACCCCCCTCGCACGCCAGTTCCAAGCCCCAATTGACCTGATAGAGAAATTATACCTATCAAAAAGAGTCCGTTGTCGTAAGACCGACAACCCCTTATAACTCGCTCGTTTGTTCATTTGTTCATTAGTTTGTTCGTCGCCGTCGTCGTCGTCATTCGCCCGTTCCCGTTCCGATGCCTTGGATTCCCCTGGCTCGCATAGCTTTCGCGATAGCAACGCACCCCTTCAACCCTACCACACGAGATGACCTCCCCCTAGAACTTGGTGACGAGCTTTACATTATCGAGTCTTGCAATGACGGCCAATGGTTCCGTGGATACCTTGTGGCGCCTCCGTCGCTGCTAGCCGGTCTGACCAGTACTAAGGGTGCCACGCTCGAAGCTCGTGTGTTTTCCGGAATCTTTCCAGCCGCGTGCGTCGATATCAAGGAGTACTTGACTACGGAGGTGCCACTGCTACCCGAGGACTCCGTGGAGGGTAGGGACTACCATTACGACAGCAATGAGGTGTCCAATCGACAGGGGAGCGTGATGATCAATGGGAATCGCCACTCGTCTCAGCATGGGGATTCGAATGGCATAAACCGCCATTTTCGGACCAGCGCTGATTCGAGTGGGCGTCGGCCAAAGTCTAGCGGTAACGGTGATAATAATAATAGTGACAATCGGGTGGTGGTTCGGACAAAGTCCTCACGGTCAAAAAGGAATCGTCGTTCAATGCTGATCACTCCACCGCCTAGACACCCCGGGGAAAATGGTTGTGATCGCCCGCGACCGGCTGCCCCAGTGCCCATGCTGAAGGTTGGTGACGAGACTTCTTCGTTCGAATCGGAGCCGTTAGTGGATGAGATTGCTTCCTGTCTCAGGGAGTGGCATGCGGCGAATCTGCACGAATTGCTGCTAAACTGCCAGTATCCACTTCTTGACGAGATTTCTTCCCTGGTGCACCAGCTCGATCTGTCCCGACGGCAGTTGCTACATAGTGTCCTGACAAAGGCGGAGCTGGTGGCCACCAGGGAGAAGACGGTTTGGGCGCTTGTCAGAGGGAATAAGCTACTCTCCCGGGAGATCATCGTTCGGGATCCTAACTCTGGGAGGATGCTGACGGGAGATGACTCCAGTGTTGATATCACTACCTTGCAGTCGCAGATGTCGTTGCTAGAATACCCGCCTACCCCTTCTCAGGATGGGATAACATTACATCACTTGTTGATGGAGCATAAGGCTTTCGTCGGGGTGGCGAGCGAACCAGTTACACTCGTATTTTACCTGGCTACCAAACAGAATATCCCCATTTCGGAGTCGTTCACCGTGTCTCTCGGCGCGCAAGGAACGCCGTTGGATTCAAGGAATTTGGGCAAGATGCAGACACTCTTCACCGACCTGTCTTCGAGGGACGCTACGGAGGACATGTTTTTGGTTGTCAGGGTTTATTCCACCATGTCGGTTGTCCCCAGCCCAGTCACCTCATCCGGCAAGGGCCACCATGCGGCACCTTCGGAAACCACGTTTGGAACTGTCAAGCATTCAGCCATGAATGGAGGAGCTACCTCACCCGGTAAAGGCGAGCAGAGGCTCAAAGGAAGGGTGAGTGTATTGTTTAGTCCACGACCGAAAACTTCAGGAAACGAGGACTCGCCGACCGAATCGCATGCGAATGATGAGAATCTTCCCCCACATCCTGTCCCTCCACTACCCAACTCACCGGTTGTCGCGACACGCGGTGCCCAGCAGGTGTCCCAGCGAGTGACGTTCCAGAAGGCGCTAGGAGTGGGCGTTCTCGATGTCGGGAGGTTTGTAAGGCAGGACCAAGCCATTGAGCAGGTTATGAGGATATTTGCTCCTGCGGGGATGGGGTCGGTAGCTGGTGGCACGGAGAAGGGCTATGGGGGCTCAGCTGGGGAAAAGGGTGGCGGAAAGCCTGGGGACGGCGAGGATTGGGACCGGCTGATTAGGGATGTCATCGAGTCCCGAACAGGCAAATTGTCGGTTCCCGAGATGCTGGGGGGGGAGGAGTCCTTTAGTGATGACCAGCCTGCTGATATGCGATTGCATAGTGAGAGATCACCAAAGGCGGATCGCCTTCATCTTTATCTTCGTCCATTTACCTCTCCTGATGCGGACTCACTAATCAAGGCTACGCCTACTCTGTTGCACAATATCGATTGTGCCCAGAAGATTGGGTTTTCTGGGGCGCCGACAAAGCCCAGGTCTGATATATACATTACTCTCGGGAATCCGGTCTTGCCAAGACACGCATTATTTCTTCATCCCAAGTTGGGTTCCTGTGCGCTTCCAGCGTCATCTCATCTCACTTCTCTTCAGATATCACTCCAAGTCCGGAGGCCGAATGGGGAAAGTATCAAGGATTCCATATTTTCAGCTTCCAACACCCCAGGAGTAACCGTTTGGAAATCCGTTGTTGTTGCTAGGGACGAATCGTGGAATCAAACCATCAGGCTTGCTCTGGATGAGGAGGACGTTCCCACCGCTCACTTGTTCATGGTTCTCTCGAGTGTCCCGCATGAGCCTGCCGCCTTGGCGTGGTTGCCGCTATGGGATAAGGGAGCTTTCTTGAGGGATGGAGATTACTCACTGTTGTTGCACAAGTATGACGGATGGACTTCTTCGCCTATATCGACGGTTTCGGGGAACGGTAATGGATATCTGAATCAGCCTTGGGCGCCTGGGGATGAAGGATGGGCGACGGCGGCGTTGTCGGTGGGAGGCGCGGCTGCCATGATAAAGGTTAAGACCTACCTGTGCAGTACCAAGTTTTCTCAAAACGATGTTTTGTTGTCCCTATTGCAGTGGAAGAATATGAAAGAGTCTGAATTGATTACATTGCTGAAGAAGGTTGTATTCGTTTCCGAGATGGAGGTCGTTAAGCTACTCCGGGAGGTTTTCGATGCACTATTTGGGATATTGGTGGAGTATGCCAAAAAGATGGAGATGGAGGACCTGGTTTTTGTTGCGCTCGTCACGGTTCTTGGGATCGTCTACGACCGGAGGTTCCACTTGGAGCCTATTGTGGATGTTTATGCCGAGAACCATTTTGACTATCCGTTCGCTGCGTCGTGTCTGCTACGATCTTTCACTCGACTATTACAGGATCCGACCAATCCCGAGAGCTCGAGGAGACTGCGGTCTACGTTTAAGGTTGGACGACACATCTTCCAGTTTATCGCCAAGGCAAGGGAGCAACAGATTGCGAAGGAGGCAACCATCGGGCTGAATGGCGGTAGCCACGGGGGTCAGACATTCATAAAGGATCTTCAGGCTATATTCAAGTTGCTGGAGAACCTCATGCGGAATAGTGCTGCTATGCTTGTAGGCAGCCAGACGCTTGCTGTACAGCATTTCCATACCTGGTTGCCAGAGATGGCGGGGCTTGTTAGTCGGGAGCAGATATTATTGGTCGCTATTGACTTTATGGATGCTTGCTCGGATGTTAGGGGGAAGCTGGTTCTCTACAAGTTGGTCCTGATCATCAATTACTCGCGCAGTTTGCTATTTTCTCAGCCGGAGGATCGACGGGCTTTGACGCTTAACACTGTGCGATGGCTAGCCCCGCATTGGGGGAAGACCGATGATGTAACTGGCCAATGGAGGGAACAGGTTCGGCTTTGCTGCAGTGTTCTCGCAGCGCAGGTTGAAGAGCTTGGGGAGGAGGTGTCAGAGTATATCCCTAAAATTATTGATTCGTATCGGGCCATTCAGGCCACTGGCAGACATGAGAGGGAGACTTTTTCGTTACTATTCCCCCGTACTTATCCTTTCCCCACCAAGAATATCACCGGACGACCAGTATTCGATGAGGCGCTGATAGAACTTGCTGCTATCTTGGCTGCCGTATCAAGCATTCCCACCGGATTGCATCTGGATCTTGGCGAGGAGGACCTGGCAAAGTTTTTGATGGACGACCTACAGGTCCATATGAGTATTCTCTCGTGCGACGCTTTCCCGGACTCGTGGTTGAGTGTGCACATCTACCAGCACAAATCGACTATGCGGACATTGGAGACGCTGGCAGGAATTTTAGTGGATTCGTTCCTGCCCGACCCGGACGACGCTGAGAAGTTCAATACGGAGCTTTGGCAAGCCTTCTTCACGACATTGTTAATGCTTGTTGGGTCGGACGCTCTGGCGCTGGAAACCTTCCCGGAGCAGAAGAGACGGGCGGTGTGGAAGGTCGCTGGGGATGTCAGAGAGCAAGGTGCCGATTTGCTGAGAAGAACATGGGAGGCTATTGGCTGGGAGACTAGTAGTGAGGATAAGAGGAGGTTTGGGATTGAGAAGATGGGTGGGTATCAAGTACAATATGTGCCTGGGTTGGTGGCGCCTATTGTTGAGCTCTGCTTGAGTGTGCATGAGGGGCTGAGGGGTGTAGCGGTTGAGGTGCTGCAAACGATGGTGGTGAGCGAATGGACGTTGAGTCAGGATTTGAGTGTTATTCAGGCGGAAATGATTGATGTATGTGTTTTTTCATTTTTTTTTTTTTTTTTTCAATTCCATCAAGCCGGCGGTATCGGTGCTAATGGATTACCACAGAGTCTCGATCGACTTTTCAAGTCCAAAAAACTCACAGAGAGCATTACCCAGAAGCTTTTTATCGCTGACTTGATTGAGCTCTTCGAGCCGCTGTCATTGATTCCTAACGATCCCCTTACGGTCAAAGTTAGAGACTTGTTACATACCATTGATCAATTTCTGGATTTGCTGGTCGCTGTTCACAATACGCCGCTGGGAGAGGCTTATCATATTATGGATACCCTTCGATTGATGGAATTCCTGAAAGACATGCGAAAGGAAGATATGTTTATTCGCTATGTTCATCAACTCGTCGGCGTTCAACTGGAGTCCCAGAATTACGTCGAGGCGGGCCTGTCATTAAAGCTTCATGCGGACTTGTATCCATGGGACACGACTGAGAAGGTGTCAGCCTCAATTGACCCGCCATTCCCGGACCAGACGGCATTCGAAAGGAGGGAGGCGTTATTCCTAGAAATGATAAAATTGTTTGAGGACGGCAAGAGCTGGGAGAACGCGCTCGATACATACAAGGAACTGGCACACCAGTATGAAAATGCAGTATTTGATTATGCCAAGTTGGGTAAATGTTATCGAGCTATGGCAAAGATTCACGAAGATATCCTCAGCGGCGACAAGCTCAGTCCGCAGTTCTTCCGGGTGGCGTACCTGGGTATGGGATTCCCAATCGGTCTGCGAGATCGTCAGTTTATTGTTCAGGGTAACCATTGGGAGAAACCCACGCAATTTTCGGATAGGATCCAACAGCAGCATCCTGCGGCTAAGATTGTCGCTTCTGGCGAGGTTGACAGCGTTGAGGGGCAGTTTATCCACATTACCGCTGTCGGGCCTGAACATGACCTTATGCATCCTGTATTCCAGAGGGCCAAGGTTCCGCCAAACACGAAGGAGTTTTTGCTGCAGAAACGGCCGAGATCCTTCTCTTGCTCGAGGCCGTTACCCGGGAACGATGTGGGGCGACCTTCGTCTTGGTGGAGTGAGAAGACGATCTACAATACGGCTGAGCGGTTCCCAACTATCCTGCGAAGATCAGAGATTCTGAGTATTTCTACTGTAGCAGTTAGTCCTGTTGAGAATGCGATTGAAGCGGTCACTGCGAAGACTAGAGAATTGTCGCTGCTCGAGAAGCGATATGCCGACATGAAGAGCGGGGGAGATGGGCATGATTTGAATCAGCTAAGTGTCAGTCTTACTGGAGCGGTGGATTCGCCGGTCAATGGTGGGCTTGGAGGGTATAGAGAATTGATTGATGATGAGGGGGTTGCAATTGAGTTGAGGAATGCTTTGAGGATGGCGATACTGGATTACGTCTTTGTGTTGAAGAAATGTCTTGCCGTTCATGGTCAACTTGTGCCTAATCCGTTGAGGCCTGTGCACGAGAATATGATGCGATGTATGGCGTCTCCTTTTGTCGCTTGATATAAGCTAATAATGGAATAGTCTTTGAAAAGAATTACACTGTTGAGATAGCTGCACTCGCTCCAAGTACTCTTCCGCCACCTATCCCTGCCAGCCCTGGTCAATGGAGAACACCGCTTTGTTCCCCATCAACCCCAACCCCATTACAGAAGCCACCAACAGACACCACCCGACCGACCCCTCTTATCGGCAACTCGGTGGCTGATACGGCCCCCCCGGTAACCGGGGACACAGCAAGCGTCGTAGGCAGTACCCGTGGCCGCCTGGCAAACATGATCTTTGGCGCGAGCACAAACCACTCAAAAGACGGGATCCTGACCAGCATTACCGCAACCGCAACCACAACCGCAACCACGGCCACAACCGCAAACGGTCATCACAGCCACCACCGAAAAGAAGAATCATCATCCCAGCCCCTCCCTGCGCCACCTAAAACCTCCTCCTCACGCTCCCACAGCGGCAGCGTGTCGGCCATCAGCAGAACAGCAAGCGCCTCCCGCAGCCGCTCAAGGAGTAAATCCCTGGGCCGTCGTCGCAATGATTCTGAATCACATCCTCCCCCACTGCCCGTTCCGCCAGTGGACAATTACCACGAAGAAATGACCAAGAGTCGGGTGAGCACCAGCAGCGGTCGTCCGCCGGGGAGTAGCGGTAGTGGGATTGTGAACTCAATGGAGAGGGGGGTCGGAAGCGTCCGGAAGAGGTTTTCAATGTTGAAGCTTGGGAAAAAGCAAAGTCGGTCTTCGGTTAAAGATGGGGGGAGTGATAAGGGAAGTGATAGGGGACATGGGCATTCCGGGTGGGGAGATGATCCGAGGAGAAGTGAGGTTTCGAGTGTCGCTGAAGAGTAGGGGGGCTTAGTCGGAGAGGTACTTTTTTGCTTTCACTATCTTGTGCTCGAGGTTGTTGCTGTCGTTGGGGGCTGGTGTCGGGGGGTTTTTCATCTGATTCATATTATACTTTTTATTTTCTATTTACTTTTTATATTTTTATTTCCCATGTACTGTACCGCACTTTATTGCCTTTCTCCGTTACTTTGTCTATTTGCGTGTCTTTATATCTGCGGGGCGAATTGCGGGTGGGGCTTTTTCCAATTTTCTTCCAATTTTCCCTAATGTATCCATCCTTGGCTGCTTTATCTTTTTTGTAGTGTATTTTATCTTTCACTTCTTTGCTTTTATCCTTCTCTTCAGAGTGTCTATATTCCTACTACTGCTACTACTGCTACTACTACTACTACTACTAACGCGCTGGCTTGGTGTTTACACATCTATTCCTTTTGTCCTTTCCTTCTTATCCTTTATTTCTATTTTGTTCTCGTTTTGGACTTGCTGGACACAAAATATGTCCTTTTCTTTTGTGCTTCTTTTTCCTTTCTTCCTTTTCTGGTTCCGTTGGTTTGGTGGGGTCTGGTGTGTCGGTGCGTATGTAGTTATACAGCAGTAGTTTGTTTCTTTCTTTCTCTCTCCAAGGGGAAAAAAAAAAAGAAAAGGTCTATCATATTAACTTGCCCTTGGTGCACCTATTCATTCACTCTACACGTAAAGTTCAGTGTCCAGCACATCTCACCGGGCTGCAATAAGTTACTCTAGGTATGCCAGGCACCCATACCTACCTACTGCACACATACAGTAAATTTCAGACCTCAATCCAGAACTCGACCCTCAAACATCCGACGCACAATATGATACAGAGACACAGCACACCAGCGGAGGAAGAAATATTACCCGTTTTTTTTTTTTTTTTTCCCTACCCCAGCCCGAGAATGCCGAGCCAGGTATGACACGATGCACGTTTAACACAAGAAAAAAGAAAAAAAAAACCGACCTCCTACGACCACACCCACCCACTCTACAAAGTCCAGAGGAAATCACACGACACGAGGCTTCAAATCCGCATACGATGGTTTATATGTATATACAACCCACCTCCTATAATCCCAACGAACCGGCCCAGAACCTGCCAGCGAAGTGATATAGTCTACGGTATTTTATCACAGGCTTTTTTTAAAATACCCTTTTGACGATGTGGTAGTTATCACGCTGGTGAGTGAGTAAGTGAGTAAGTTTGCGGAACCCCCCCCTAGGAAGGAGAGTTGAGGTATCATACAGTAATATGTGAAGTGGGGTAGGGGATATGTTGGCTTTGGTGTTTTTTTTATCATTTTTATTACCCTTTTCCATTTTCCATTTTCCTTCCTTTTGGGTAAAGTAAAGTAAAGTAAAGTAAAGTATCCACGGGTTGACTCCTGTATTTACTGTACAATAATAATAATAATAATAAAAAATAGCCTGTATCATACGGGTTGTACAGTACAGTACTGTAAGTTGGGATTAAATTTTCCAAGTCATGAATAGTTGGATCGTTTCATGAGATTCTGAGATGCACAATAAATAGGGGTTTTCGCACACTTGGAAAGTTCCTATTTGGGGGATGGACTGGTGGGGTTATAATACTATACCATATCTTCCTCAGTAACGAATTTAGGCGGCGCTCCTATCATCATAGTCTACCTTGACCATCTCTCACATTTACTTCGTACATGCAACTATTCGAAAGACATCGAGAAAAATCAGATGGTGCAATACAAGGATACAGTATCATAGCTTGGGCCATCGGGTTGAACGGAGAATCCCCGCACTGGGTACTGTATTCGAGTTGAACGAGTGATATCTTACAGTATGATATATGCTTTCCTCGTTATGGGATAATGTAGCGCGAGGAAATGGGCGAGGATACAAGGGGAAATGGGGAAATGGGGAAATGGGGAAAATGGTCTGGGTTGGAGGGGAGTGCTGTGGGAAGTGTGATTCCTAGGCCGGAGATGGCTTTTTTGTTGGCTTGGCGGGTGGATGGGGGTTAGGTTTATTCATACATCCATCGTAATGTTATCGTATGATAGAACCTGATCTTTACTTGCTAATTTCTACTGTACCCTTACTATCGTATATCCGTTAAGGATTCGCGGAAGGGGGGAGGATAGTTCAGGCTTACGCTGGGGACGTTGGAGGCGCCGTGTCTCCCTCCCCTACCGGTACTCTAGTATGATGAGGCTTTTTTTTTTTGCATTTTTGAATTTTTTTTTCCGGTCTAAAGTATTATAGTGGAGATCTTAGAGTGAGGTTTCCCACCGCTGATATCCTACGGTAGCTGTCACGGCACGGGCACGATGTTGTCATTGTAGAGTACCGTACAGGTTTTTGCAGGGCTGAGGGTAGGACAAGTACAGTGCCCGAAAATATGACATGTTATCACATACAGGCACTGTACTCGAGTAGTTGATTTACCTCAACCTGCTGAAATAATCCCTGCCTTGTATGATATGAAAATATATTCCTGGGGGTACAGTGCTGTACTTGGACTCGACGTATCATATCATAGAAAACCCTGTGGAGTCTTGGCGGGGACTTCCGGAACCTAAGGTTCAGTACCGTACTCGCAGCGAGTGCTGTTTGTGTTGAATTAAGGTTTCGATACCATGTCAATTCACTCGATATATCACACAAGTACATGTGATCACGTCACATTCACGACGCGAAAAAGAAAAAATAATAATATTGATATCATGATACCGGTAGCACACTGGTTGAGAGTTTGTGGTGTGGATTTAGGTTGGGAATGGTTGTGGGATACCGTATGGTGAACCTAAGATTGGGGATTTTAGGTACGATATGATATGTCTCGTCGCGGGTTATGGGGGTGTAAGCTGGGATTGAGGAGAGGAGGTTTAAATCGCTCAGGTCGAG
>QFET01007496.1:0-13530 GCA_003316355.1 Tuber calosporum | reverse complement strand
TCCTAATAGTATCTTCAGAGTCCCTTTGGGATTCTCGAGATACTTGGTAGTAGGTTACAAGAAGTTACGCTTCTCCTGTATTGGTGCACTGGAAATGGGATTCAAGGTGTTGCGTGCATTATTTAACCAGTTTGGGTTTTGCTGTTATTAGAATATCATCCACGTATATGCAACAAAATAAGTCTTTCGAGGTGAGAATACATGGGTCGAAATCGGTAACTGTAAGATCAAAGGATGTGAGGGTTTTTATCAATTGTTGTTACCAGAGTCGTGGAGATTGCTTTAGTCCGTATATCGCTTTCTTCAGCTTCCACACTTTTCCTAGTATTCTATATCCTTCTGGCATTTCGATATATGTTTCCGTATCGATGTCTCCGTAAAGAAAAGCGCTTTTGATATCGAGTTGTTGTATAGTGTAGTTCCGGTGAACCGCTATACTTAGTGATACTCGACGGGATTCAAGTCTTGCGACCGGTGCATAGACTTCTTCGAAGTCTTCTCCCGGTATTTGACTAAAGCGTTTTGCACAGTATCTTCCTTTTCGTCGTTCGATACTTCCGTCTTGTTTCACTTTTGCCTTGTAAACCCATATTCCTTTGATTACCTTCTTGTTGGTTGGTTTGTCCACGATTTCTCCTACTTCCCTCTTTTCCAACACCTTCATTTCTTCATCTATGGCTTTGATCCATTCGTCTCTTTCTGTCGATGTCATAGCTTCCTTGTTGGAGGTAGGGTCAGGTATATGATACATCAATCCGGCAGTAAGGAGTTGAAACTGGGAGAGTAACTCTTCGCGTTCCTGTATTTCCTGTCGGATTTGATCACACTTTTCCCTATCATTCTCTGGCTTGGCAAGTTCTTGGCGAAGGACTTTGATCTCCTTGTTGACACGTGTTTGGAGGAGTTCTTGTCCTTTTTCGGTCAATTTAGGTTGTCGTCTTTTGCGAACAGTGACATTTGAATCAATCGTTCCTGTACGAGGATATTTCTGGATGGTTGTTGGTGTATCCTGAAGGAGCCTGGAATGGTTTGCTGTTTGTGAGGTGTTGTTGGTGTTTGTTGAGGTATAGGTTCCACGTTTTAGGATAATTGTATTGTTGCGGGGGTGTGATGATATTCGAATGAAACTCCTTCTATCTTCTCAAACTTGACATCCTTGGCTTCGGTTACTGTGCGTCTTCCAGGTATATAAAATCAATAGACGGTAGGATTTGAAGTGTAGCCTTCTAAGTAACCTTGTTCTGTTGTTGGATCCAATTTGCCTTGTTTTTCAGAGGGTATGTGTATCCTTGCTGATGTGTACCATGGGTGCAAGTGGTCGATAGTCGGTTTCATTTTGTATAGTCTTTCAAACGTTGTTGTTTCGATTGTTGTATGCCATCGTCTATTGTATAGGTAAACAGCAGTTGAATATGCTTCTCCCCATAAGAATTTCTTGTTGGATGGTAACATACATCTTACTATCGTAGTAAGAGTTCAATTTATCCGTTCGGCGACTCCGTTTAGTTCAGGGTGGTGATGTGGTCATGTGGTATGTATTACTCTGTTGTTGTTGAAAAAATCTTTTACTTCCTGGTTAATGTACACGGTTCCATTATCTCTATGAAATCTTTTGATCCTCGTTTCAAATTGTGTTTGAACCAGTTCCCAGAAGTGTTTGATTGCAGTTGCAGCTCCGTTTTTAGTTCGTAGAAGGTATATCCAGCAATATTGTGAATAATCATCGACAAATGTCATATAATATTCATTTTGTCCTAGTGTTTTTTCCGATATTCTTCTGCTTAGGTCAGAATGAACCTTCTCGAATGGTTTGGTAGTCTTAATACCAATTGACGATGGTGATGAATGCGTTAATTTTTGCGTTTTGCAGGTATCGCATTCGCAATCCTTGGGTGGAGCGATGGGAGACGAGTCTTTGTAACAGTCCTTGATTATACTTGGATGTCCACGACTCTGATGCAACTTTTCGTACGGTGTAATGAAAGAAAAATCATTGGATAATAAAACATGCCACAGTCCGTTTTCCTTCTTTGCCGCAATGAAACCTTTTCCTCCTCTTTTGTAATCCCTTTTTCCTCCTTTGACGTTTATTTCTACTCCTGCATCGTCCAATCGAGACTCTGAGACCAAGGAATATCTAAATTCAGGTACATACAGTGTGGATTGGAGCACGACTGTATGTTTGGATCCATCCAGCAAAAGCACATGTAGTTGTGCGTCTCCTTTGCCGGTAGCTCAGTGGATACTGCCGTCTGCTGTTACTATGGTGTCACTTAAGGGGTTCATATGTAGAAAGTCACCTTGGTTGGGTGATATATGACTTGAGGCTCCTGAGTCGCAGAGCCAATCTCGTGTGATGTTTGCTGATGAGGTATCTCTCGCCATCAAAACCGTGACAGTTGTATCTGTTGCAGCGGCAGTACCTGTTTTTCCTTTCCTTGCCTTGTCTCTTTTCATGTTATTGCACTTGGCAGTAACATGATTTTCCCATCTCTTTCCCCTAGCCTTGCAGTAGGTACATTCTTGGATGTTCTTCTTGAATGGTACCGATAGCACTTTTTCTTCTTCTACCTTTTCTCCTTTTTCCGCTTCTCTGCTGACAAAGAAGTTTCTTATGTCTGCATACCGTTCTTCCTGTCGTGCGTCAAGCATGTCACACAGCTCGGGATGTATCTCCCGTACGGATATCATGAAGTACAAACCTTTCATGACTTCATATCGAGTGACGGTGAACATAATCTTTCGAAATTCATCTACGTCGTCTAGTGTCGATGTGCATCGTTGTGACAATCTGTTCCAGGCAGATTCGATGTGTGCGATGTGGTCGGAGAATTTTTGTCCTTGCTTCAAACGAAGCATGACTAGGTCAGTAAGAAGCATCATATTGGTACCAGGGGTTTCTTTTTCGAATCGATCTTTGAACGCTTGCCAGACTCCGTGACTTGTTGGGTGTGCCACTATGTCGGTGTGAAAAGCTTTGTCCACGGACTGGTATAGGAAATATCTTGCTTGATTATTTTTGCGTTCCCATTCGGTTACTGATGCTGTGGAGGTTGATTCGTCGTCTTGTTCGGGTTTCTCTGTTGTACCATTGACTATGTCCCATATTTCAAGGATTTGGAAAATACATTGCCAGGCATCAGCCCAGGTTCTGTAGTCTTCTTGTCCATGAAGCTTAGGGTAGTCTTTGGCAGACATTGAGATTCCGGAGGTCGAGGATGAGGAAGACATCGTATGTGATGTTTTGGTAATATGGGATTAAGGATATGTAAAGAGGGGTAACGGTGACAAGGTGCTCAATATAGATAATATCTTAGTGGATTTTGATGTAAGATTTGCGGAGTGATTGCAAACCCAGGCTCATAACCTGAAATTATTTGTGATGAATGACACTTGCTCTTGTAATTAGAGTTGGTAGTCAAAGCTCACAGTATAGTTATACTAAGATATAATATATTCTGAGTTGCGTGCTTGCTCTAAGCAAAGGGCAGGTTGTCTCCTTTATATACCCTTCTATGGTTACACAAATAATACACTTTAAGAAATACCCAGAACATGCTAGAATCCACTACCTACTTCATGAAGATCACATGTCTATGTCACATGACCGACATAGTCATATGATTAGTAGGATAAGGAAACGTACATTTCAACAGACGCCAATGCCGCGACACCAGCACCAAGATCATCACCCCCGAATTGTATCTCCACCACATACCCGTCCTCATTCCGAGAAGATGGTGGGAGGGATATCTGCCTACCGTGTTCAGCTCTGTTGGAGTCGATACTGGCCCTTGCAGAAAGCTCGCAATTCCATCGTGTCCTTTAGAGATAGCCAACGATAACGGGGTTTGGTTATTATGATCCGGCGTCGTGGGGTGGACATCATTACGTTCTAAAAGCAGTCTTACTACTCCTTCATGCCCACCCCTCGTGGCCCACGCGAGTGGCGTTCGCCCAACTTTGGTTTCTGCCTGGTCGACATTTACATCACCCCTGCTTAAAATCATCTTTACTATGACCTCATCCCCGTACTCTGCGGCCAGTGAAAGTGGTGTCCGACCATATTTGGTGTCTGCCTGGTTGGGATTGACATCCCCCCGTTCCATGAGCATCTTTACTATTCCTTCATGCCCGCACTCGGCGGCCCACGAGAGCGGTGTCCGGCTATAAAAGGTGTCTGCCTGATTGGGATTGATATCCCACCGCACTAAAAGCATCTTCACTATCACCTCATTGCCGCACTTCGCAGCCCAGATGAGTGGTGTCCGTCTATACCCAGTGTCTGCCTGGTTGGGGTTAACTTCCTCTTGTTCTAAAGGCGTCTTTACCACCTCCCCATGGCCTCTTGCAGCTGCCCATATGAGAGCCGTACTCCCCATGCTGTCGGTTGCGTTAAGGTCCCATTCTTTCACCTCCACCAAGGCGGCAACCACCTCCACCACCCCCAAATATGCTGCTCCGTGGAGTCCTGTAAATCTTGTCGGTTCGCCCCTGCGGCAATAGAAATATGGGCCTGGGCTCCCGTCCTTATTGTGGCGCAATAAGAGTAGCCGAGCAGATATATGCTCTTCAAATCGATCGAGGAGCTTTAGTGCAAGAATTTTCACATTTTTCGTCACGCCCATTCTTGTATGCTCACCCCAGAAACATGAGGCATATCCTAGAAGGGGCAGTGTTGAGGGGGGCGAGTCCAGAGTTGGTGTAAGATCCCTGACACTTTTAAAATTGAGGTATGACAAGCAAACCTCCGCGATTGTCGAGTGGGGATTATCAAATAGGGTGGGGTCACACGAGAGATGCTCCTGCAGAGTAAAGTGCACCAGACGGACTGTGGACGAAGATGCCTCAACCGTGACAAGGCCCAGGCAAGATGCCAGAAGTGTGCGTAACGCAGGAACATTTTCTGAGTCCAGATCTGCAGATCCAATCTCTACTCCCATGGCATGACAGAGCTCCTCGGCCCGTAGCGGACGTTCCGAATGCGACACCCACATCAGGACCTTCAGCCCGAATACTGATCTATACCCCTTTTGCGCCTTCAGTCGCCTTAGAGTTGCTGTGTGTGCATCGCTCAGTCCATTACCTTGGGTCATCTCTTCAAGTTTCTTTCTACTCTACCGAATTGTCCCCTCTCCAAGAATAGCATCGATGTTTAGAGCAACAAGAAGGAAACTAGGCACGATGGTTAGTAAGTATACGGTACATCGTTGATGGGGTGCAGACGCCAAATGCTCCTACGCACATATCAGACATCCTTTCCAGGATAATCCTCACTATATCCACCCGTAAATCATTGTTCATCGCCTCCGGCTCCGCATCCCTGTCCAGCCTCATCTCTAGATAGTCCCTGACCCCGTCCACGTTAGGGGTGATGGGTATCACGACCGCCTTGGGGAAAAGTCTCTGGATATCTCCGGTGACATGGGGCCTGCCGGTGAGGAATATTCGCATCCTAGGAGACTCCCGAATAATATCCCTCAGCAGCTTCAAAAGTTCTGGCAGATGCTAGGGTAGGCATTCGTCGAGTGCGTCGATACAGATAAAAACCTGGGGTATCGAAGCAATAGTGGTCCTCAACATTCCCACCAAATCCGCAAGTAGCAGCCCTCTGCCACCAATCTCCGCTTTCCCTTTTTGAAACGCATCGCGTAGATATTCCGGGATGTCACCCTTGCCTACCAACTGCTTTAGGATGGCTCCCATCATGTTGGTGATTGTCTGCTCCTGCTGAGTGAGAAAGTCGCAGTATAAGCAGGCGAGTGCAACATCTTCCCCATTCCCCCGATCGCACAGGCTGTCGATTGCCAGGGAACTAGTATTTCTAGCCGTCAGTTGTATCCACTTTTTTCGAGGAACCCAGCTGCCTACCTCATATATGTCTTGCCTACTCCCGGATCCCCGGAACAAAATAGGAGAGCCTTATCGGCTCCACCCTCACCAGCCCTCCACTCACGAAATTCGATTGTTTCCAATAGCCAAGCGCCGACACTGCCGAACCGGCCCGTCCGCACGTCTTGATGCCTGATATTTGGCTCTAGCGGGGAGAGCCAGCGCATGACCTGTGCATTCTCGTCGGACTTATAGAAGGTGTTGTTGAAACTGCCAGTTATGTTTCCGCAACTGGTATTGTTGTCACCAATGTTGACTGATTGTGTATGTGTAATTTGGGCCATGGTATGAAAAATATTTGTGTTCTGGCACTTGCTCCGTGATAAGTCGGCAGGCAGGATTGCACGCGATATAGTTTAGACTTAAAAATGAATTTCGAGGCTTGTGCTGTCGAACAGTTTAGTGGCATGAGAGGAGATACTCCGCTCTATTAACCACGTTATACACAGCCTCAAACCAAGGAAATATCTCTGTCATAACACCTCAGTATCGTGCAGGTGTGTTACTTGCCGGATATACAGGGTAGGAAAAAATTAACATGAACAGACAAGAATATATTTACTCGTAGCTAGGTAACCCCCAATAACTGTTTACTTCTTGCAGGACCCTGTGGATAGACTACAACACAGGAAACTGCAATTTTGCAATACTGACATTGTCTTCTGTCCAAAATGTTGGTCGGATGTAGAAATACTTGTGGTAAGGCAATGAAGGGGCCAGGGTAGCCACCCAACATAAGACATGTCCGATGTGGCAATATTGGGGGTTGGGTTTTGGAAACAAGCGAATTCCGGGAGTGGAGGGGTGGTGATGGCGAAGCAGATAGTCTAACGCTGTCTTATTTTGTTCCGGGAATCCAGGAGTGGGCACGACATATCTGAGGTGAGCGGAGGGATTCTTTGAAAAAAGTGGACATGACTAACCGCGAGAAATACTAGTTCACTGGTGATCGACAGCTTGTGCGATCAGGGAAATGGAGGAAATGTTGCTGTTGCATGTTTATACTACGACTTCCTTGCTCAGCAAGACCAGACAATCATCAACATGATGGGAGCAGTTCTGAAGCAGCTGATACTTGAAGGCAGGGGCGATATGCCTTTCAAAAGGGGAAAAATGAGATTGGCGGTAGAGGGCTGCTGCTTGTGGATATGTTGGAAATGTTGAGGAGAGCTATTGCTTCGATACTCCAAGTCCCCATCTGCATTGACGGCCTCGATGAATGCTTACCGAAGGGCCTGCTAGAGCTTCTTGAGTCGCTCAGGGATATTGTTCGGGGGTATCCTTGGGCGAGAATATTCCTCCCCGGGAGGCCCCACATCGAGGAAGACATTCAAAGATATTTCCCCCAGGCGGTTGTGATACCCATTACACCGAACATGGCAGATATCGAGGACTTTATAGAGATGAGATTAGGCAGGGACACGGATTCAGAGGCGATGAACGAGGATTTACGGGCTGATATTGTGAAAACTATCCAGGAAAATATATCGGATATTTGCCTAAGAGCATTTGGCATCACCCTACCAACAACGCACACTAACTGAAATTTCTATCTAGTTTCCTCCTTGTTTCGCTAAACATGGACGCTATTCTCGGAGGGGTAACAATTCGCCAGAGAAGGAAGAAACTCAAAGAGATGACACAGGGAAAGGGACTGAGTGATGCCTGCGTGTCAACTATTGTTGCTGGGCCACAACAAAGGATGAATCCCAGGCCCTTATTTTGACACCCGCATACCAACACAATTTACGGGACTCCACGCAGTAGCATTGTTAGGAATTGTGGGGATAGTTGCTGCTTTATTTCAGATGAAGTAATGGGATGTTAACGCAACTGACTGCAGGGGGACTACGGCTCTCGTATTGGCGGCTACAAGAGGCATGAGGGGGTAGTAAAGATGCTTTTGGAACGGAAAGACGTCCACACCGCCCCTGATCACTCTGGCCGAACCCCGTTGTCGCAGGCTCTCTTCACAGGGCACAGTTGCATTGTGAGGATCCTAAAGGAGCGGGATCGCGCCAAATCCGAAAGACCCTATTACGCTAGCCAGACATCCCTCCTGTCCGCATGGGGGCGAGTACTTGTACGTACTTGTAGTAGACATGCAGCTCCGAGGTAGTAATCCTAATACCGACGACATCTCAGACCTTATCCACCAACTTGCACCCCCGCCAGCTGAGCCCGATCAGCAGGGAGAGGCATTATATCCCGAGGGCTCTATTCCTAAGCCGTCAGACGGCGACCTCTCCTCAACCGAACCATCCAGGCCGTCCGAGCCCCTTTCCATATGGTCCTTGAAGTTCTGGGGGTCCCCGAAGCAAAACCGGCACACCCCATCAACCCTCCCGTTTGCAGTCGACCGGTATTGGGTCATCGCCTCTTCCACTCGTATGATATCCTAGCTTTCCTCGTTTACATCCTTTCTATTCGCCACCATGCGTATTTTCATCCCATAAATAATCCCAGAGTACAGGATCAGTGCTGGCAAGACCTCTATCAATTTAGATGTGAATATGCTCCCATAAAGGGCGTTCTTCTTTCTTGTTTTACCTCGCTATTTCCTATTCACCAAATCTCCCTTTTTCTTTTCATGCTTTTTCTCCCCCTTCCCCCTTCTCCGGAGTTCTAGTCAGACTTTTTCAATCTCAGTGCGTTTCTCGACCTATCCCTTATCAATATTTCCCTCATGTTTTATGATTGGCAGCGTATAGTACAGTACAGCCCATTTCTGGTAAATATATATCATAGTGCTCGATGGTGAACTCGAAGGGGGCCGCCTATCTACGAGCAAGAGGCCTACATTTTCCCAGCAATTTCTCTCATGCTACAAAACGACCATGCACCGGTTTCTCAGACTATCCCCTATATCACGGTCCTCACACCTTCCACAACTTCTCACGCCATCCAGGCAGGATCTCAAATCCGGATATAAAACCCTAACCCTCTATTGGCTAATGTGCGTATTCATTACCGGCGAATGGTACTATAAATCAGCAGAAGGACAGAGCTAGCACTTGTAAGTGTGGTGTACTGGTGTGGGATATATTCTGTTATGAGGGGGGGTTCGTTGTACCTGAGGGGGGGGGTTAGCCCTGCATAATTTCTTGTTTAGGAGGATACGGTAGCTTGGCACTGAAGTTTTCGCTATGAAGGCGCGACTTCCTTTCTTCCTTTAGCATAGGGACAACCACCTGCAGTCATACAACCAATACACATCGTTTTCTTCCTTCCTCAATCGGGTTGGGTCCATCCCCTTTATCTCTGTGCAGTTGGTCAATTTAATTCACCTTTCGACTGGTCCATTCCTCGGCAATTTATCTTACGGTTGAGCAAAGGGTCACAACTACATCACACGCAAGAGATTGGCTCGGTCGAACACACCATCCAAACAAGGGGATTGACGGAGGGGACGCCACACCGGTAGTCTACAGCAAGTACCGTGCTCTAACCCAAGGCATCACGCCAAACAATAAAAGCCCTCCCCAACAACCTCCAAATACCCGGCCCTCACAGCTACCTCATCAAATTCAAAAAAGCAGAAAAAACATCTACGATTGGAATTTTCCGAAACCAGCTGCCACAGAAAAGAAAACTAAGAAAGAAAAAAAAGGCACTTCATGCTCAAATCACCTCACTAAAAATCCCAATCTGATTGAAAAAAAGGCTAAGAAAAGGATACCTGACCTGTTTGTTTCCATCAGAGTTCTTATTCCCTAGCGACAACCTACGCTTATGATATGCTGGAGCAAAAAAAAACTAGTCTTGTTCCAAATACAAACCGAAAATATCAAAAGAAAAAAGGCCAATCTACTTCTGGCTGTGCTTGCCCTCTACACTAACCTTCTCGAGGTACCTGTCAAACCAATCCTTGGCCAGGTCCCCGATCTTGGCACAAACCAAGGTGGGATGGGCTTTCATAACCTTCATCTGCTCGGCTTCCTCTTTGAGGGTATCGTCGGTAACCCATCTAGTGAAGCTCTTGACGTTTTCTGCCTTCAACGGAATGCCCATTTCCAACATGTACTCAATGCCTTGCTCGAGTCTACGCTGGCCGACGGCATAATTCACAAACTCGTTCGCGATGCTCTTGGGCCCCTGGGTCACAGGCCGAGTCGTGTGGGATCGGGGAGAGTAGGCAGTGGCTAGGAAGATGTCGGATTTAGTCTTAAACCCAAGGGCTCTAGTGTGATGATGGCGGATGGGAACAAGCATAGTCCAAACAATTCCCTCACCAGGACCACTCCCGCCAAGGGCTTTCGCAACCGGACAATCTTTAGCAACCTCCTGGGTGTATTCCATCATCTGGCGTTCGGCAGCGGCGGTGTCGGCGTTCAAGTTGATTGTTACCTTAAAAGTTTTGTAGTTCATGATGTTGAAAACACGATACTCAGGAAGAACAACGCCGGAGAGACGACCCATGTCTTGCCACAGGCCATCAACACAGATATTGAACACCATAAAGAACCTCTCCAACTTGGAAACCCCAACCCCCTTGTGGACCTCCTTGCCCCCAAATTCTCCAGCGATAATCAAAACCTCAAACTTGGCCTTCCCAGTCCCGAAAACGGACTGGGCAAGCTTATCAAGGGGGACGCCAGCAAGGAATTCAGCCACGCCATAATTATCACCACTTCCAGGACTCAAGGCTAAGATTTTATTGCGTGATTGAACAGTCACGTCGGCGAGGTTGTCACAGTCACGGAAGACTAAGGTGATATTTGCCCCGTGTATTTTAACGGTTCCACGAAAGTCGGCCTTCACAGGGAGAGCTAGTCTCGGGCCCCGGGTTCTGAGCTCGTGAGAGTGAATCCTAAGAGCTTCCATCTTGAAACCCGGGAACTGCCAGGTTTCTGGGTACTTGATAAATGCTGGGGTTTTTGATGCGGGTTGGTTGTAGTTTGCCATTTCTATTCAATTGCTGTTGAGGGCTCACACAATTTTCAGCTACAGGGGTTCCCGGGAGAATTTAAGAGGGGGGGGTGGAACCGGGGGTAGCGTGCTAAGGAAATGAGATACCAAGAGAATTTGTTTCTTGATGACGGAGATAGGACGAAACGGAATCAATAAAAGTGAGAAACTAACCTTAAATTATGTGAAAGTGTAGAGCTTGAAAAAGTGGGGGATGTTTATGGATGATGAATTTCTACACAAGGACGTGGGGCAAAGACGAAGTGCGGGGAGAAGTGGAGGAGGAGTGGGACGGAACGAGGGGGGAGCGAGGGGAAAGGGGGAAAGGGGGAAAGAGGAGAAGAGAGAAATGGAAGGCAAACTCAAGGCAGGTGGGGAGGAAAAGGGAGGTGACAGGGGGCACTCCTACAGAACTTTGTGACTCATGATACTAATTTTGGGGCTCACCATGATAACTTTGTGGCTCAACGCAACTTTGCAAAAAATTGCTGGGATTAAACGTCATGCTGGATTACAAAAATAATAGAATTAATATCGTTTTGTGATATTATTATAGTGCACTGCTTAGGGGATAATTAGAAACCAAATTATATTGAGCCACAGAGTTATTACGGTGAGCCATATGATAAAGTTAGTATCATGAGCCACAAAGTTGTGTTGAGCTGTCGGACACTCTTTGAACTACGGTAGGAGTGCCTGTGGTTGTGGCAGCCAGCCCCAACCTTGGCACGAGCAGATCAGGGACAAGGTATGATACTGTATCAAACAAAGGAAACGACGTGAATCACAAGTTCCCACTCAATTCCTACTCTTTATTTGAGCCTCGTGATTTCCACCTTTACAAAAATTACCAGTCTATACCAGGAACATCGTTCCCGGGGGGGCTCGGGAAAAATAAAGAAACTGGGGGGGAGCTCCACAAACGCAGACGCCCCAGGCTTTAGAACTCGAACCTCGCTTTTAAAAACTCCAATAATCCCATCATACAGTACTTTCGATCCGCACAGGGACAAGACCTGCGAACATTTAAACAAACCCAAGTGTTGTCATTGGTCAACAATTACTACTACAAGCCATCTAAAGCATACTTGCACGAGTATCATATCGTACCAGCACTGAGACATTTACAATTCTATGAAACCCAACACGGCACCATTTCCTTATCGATAAGGGCACAGAGCGATATCCGTGACATGCCGCAGTCACATTCCGACACCCCACCCATTCCGTATACCTATCGGTATCCTACTCGAATAGTTTGGAGAGATATCTTTTGACTCTCTTACCCCTTACCCACGAGAGGTGGCATATAAATCAGTTATCTGAGCCCGATCGTATTTTCGCGGGAGGATTGCCCACAGTGAAGGGTAATTATGGCGGCGAAAAAACGGGCCAACTCTCGGATGCGAGTATTTTGGTTGTGGGGTGGACTATGAACCCAGGCAGGAACCCTAAACCGCTATGTCTGTCAAGCCCAGGATGAACAATGGACATCAACATACCCACCGGGAATCTATGTAGGGGCGTCTCCTCACGGAATTGACAAGGCGAAGAGAATTCTCGTGTTTGAAAGAAGACGGGCGTAATTAACTTAGCCATCATACCGGTATTATGTTCACCGCTAGAATAGTTCCCATCATCCAATCTAATTCAACAAAGTGCGCCGCTGAATCGCTCACGCGCGACCGGAAAAGTGGCGTTTTCTACCTTCATTCTACGGACAAGCCTGTGCCATTTGGAGATACGGCTGAGGCTGTGACTGGGCTGAGCTAGTATTCTGATTGTGAGACTGCGGGGATTGTTTCCCTGTATGATATGGGGAAATGGATGCGTTTTTCCCAAGGTTTATCAGGTATGCTCTCTGAAATCTAGAGGTGGGTGGTGAGGGGAAGGGCAAGGTTGGGGGGTGTGAGTAGGCCATGTAATCTGATTACCACCGTAGCTCGACAGAACAAGAGTCGGTGCCAGCTTACGGGAAGTATAGGCTCGATATGCTTACACACAATCCGCTGCAGTCGGCACTACAACAAAGATTGCACCGTAGACTGCGGTGCGTCCCCCAAGCAACCCCCTCCTGCGCAATAATTTCCACCACTAAGTCTGCTAACAAAAAATTTAGCCTTGTGTCGATGCACACGGGAAATCCGTACTGCGTGTGCTCGTTAACCTTCACATCTGCCAAATATTGAACGGGAAGGAGCGAATTCCGAGTGATACACCATGTCCGCACACACTTGAGCAAGATCGTCAATCGCTTTTCAATATCTAGCTCATCCCAACTACGATACCCTATAACAAACCATTCTGGATAAAAAATGAGAAAACAACCCAGTAAATGGAGAAGAAAAATAGAGAACAAAAAATGGGATCCCAACGCGAGAATCACCAGTGCCAGCAAAACACATCCCATCATACCAATCGGAAAACACTCAAATGACGAGCGACTCCCGAAACCCAATTCCCCATCATTTCACCATTTCACTCCAACCAGTGTTCCCCTCACCTCTTTCTCCCGTAGCCACGCAGCACATGAGATCCAACACCAAAGCATGTAGTCGAAACAAGGTTCGATCCCAGTACGGCACAAGGCTCTCCGCATACCCATCAACCACCTGACTTTTAAACCCTTGGCGTATGTGCCATAGTATTGCTCATCGGGAGTTTTGGACGACCGGGTATTTGGAAGAAATACAACCGGTAATTTTCTGGGCGGTTGGGGGAAGGTAGGGT